>OZ010602.1:88899397-88996897 GCA_963932145.1 Acanthosepion lycidas | reverse complement strand
AACAGAATGCTCTTCTGAGGCCAAATCAATAAAGGCACGTCAAGCTAAATGACGGTTCCGTATAGGATACAGGTTCGATTCCTGACGGAGGACGAATATTTTCTATGAACATTTCTCGGACATTCAGGCCGGCAAATGTTGTTTAATACTGTTTATTATAAAACAGAGCATTTACTTAAATATTTGTATCAAAAAAAGAATGTATAAACATAATATATATTATAATTTTTACCCAAATTCTAACCATGAGACCCAGGTTCGAATCTCACCATGGTCGATTTGTCATAAGGGCGAGGAAGTCGCCCTAATAGACTGGTATCCTCGAATACGAGTGGCCAGCTATTATATATATATATATATATATATATATATATATATATATATATATAAATGAAAGAAATATATGTCAATAAGAAAAAGACGTAAAAGAAAATCAATTTGAGAAAAACGGAAGTCTCCAAGAGAAACTAAGAAATTGATTTTTGGGAAATTAAATAGAAAAAAAGAGAAACTATTGACTAAAAAAAAAAAAATAAAGATGGAAAGAAGGAAAGAAGGAAGGAAAGAAGAAAAGGAAGGGAAAAGAATGTAAAAACTAAAACTGGAGAAAATGAATGAAAAAATTGATTACGAAAGAAAACGCGCTTTAACAAGAAAAGAAAGAAAGAAAGAAGAGAAAAGAAAGAAAGAGGGAATAAAAAAATATAAAAATATGTGAAATAAAAATTGTATAATAAAAAAAACTCAAAACGAAGGAAAAAAACGAAAGATCAAAAGAAAGAATGAAAAAAGGAAAAGAATATGAGAATTAAAATAACAAATGATTTGAAAGAAAAAAACTAAAAAGGAAAGAAAGCAGGGGATAGAAAAAAAAGAAAGAAAAAGAAAAGAAAGAAAGAAAGAAAAAGAAAAGAAAGAAAAAAAGAAAAAGAAAAGAAAGAAAAAGAAAAGAAAGTAAGAGAGAAAGAAAAAGAAAAAATGAAAAGAAAGAAATAAAAAGAAAAGAAAGAAAGAAAAAGAAAAGAAAGAAAGAAAGAAAAAGAAAAGAAAGAAAAAAAGAAAAAGAAAAGAAAGAAAGAGAGAAAGAAAAAGAAAAAATGAAAAGAAAGAAATAAAAAGAAAAGAAAGAAAGAAAAAGAAAAGAAAGAAAGAAAGAAAAAGAAAAGAAAGAAAGAAAGAAAAAGAAAAGAAAGAAAGAAAGAAAGAAAAAGAAAGAAAAGAATGAAAAGAAAGAAAAAGAAAAGAAAGAAAAGAAAGAATGAAAATGAACAAGAGAAATATAGATATAATTCTGCAAAAAAAAATGGAAAAGAAGAAAAGCACACGAAAGAAAGAAAGAAAAAAGAAAAAAGGAAAGGAAGAAAAAAAGAATGACTATTAGAAATAAAACAAATTGAAAAGAAAGATTTGAAAAAGAAAGAAAACACAAAGAAAGAAAGAAAAAAGAAAAATCTAATAAGAAAAAAAGAGGCTATAAGAAAGAAATGAAAAAGAAAATAAAGACGAGAAAATACAGTTAGAATGAAAGAACAGAGAAGGAAAACTGATTTTGATGTTAGAAAGAAATTAGGAAGAAAGTAATATGACTGAAATGAAAGATGAGAATGATAAAAAGAAAGACAAAAAAGAAAAAAAGAAAGAGAATGAGAAAGGGAGAAAGGAATTTCCAAAGAAAGAAAAAAAGGAAAATGAAAAATAAAAAAAAGAATGAAGAAAATAAAATAAAAATAAAAACACATAAAAGTCAAAGCTCGAAACGAATGAGATAAAGAAAAGAAAAATAAATAAAGGAATAAGTTTATGAAATTAAAGAAGGAGGAAAGTATGGTAGAAAGATAAAAAAAAGAAAAGAAAAAAGAATGAGCGGGAAGGAAGAGAAAAAGGCTTTTGAAAAAGAGCGGAGGAAAAGACGGAAGAAAGCGAGAATTAAAAAAGAAAGAGAAGAACGTGAAAAAAAAGAAATAATAGGAAAAAAAGAAAGGAAGAGTGGTAAAAAAAGAAGAAAGAAAGAAAGAAAGAAAGAAAGAAAGAAAGGAGGCGGAAAAGATAAAGAAAGAATTAAGTATGAGAAGGAAGGGAGAAAAAGAGGATAAAAAGAGAGGGTGGAAGAAGGAAAGAAGAAGAAGAAGAAGAAAAGGGATGAAGAAAAGAGGAAAGGAAGACGCGTCGATGGGGGAAGAATCGAAGAAAGAATAAAGAATGATAAGAAGGAAGAACGGAAGTAACGAAGGAAAAGATTGTAGCAATGGAAAAAAAATGGAAGGAAAGAAAAAAAATGGAGGAAAGTAGGGAAGGAAGAAAAGAAAAAAATTAGAATAGGTATTCGGAAGAAAAATGATTTAAAAAGATAGGGAGGAAAGAAAGAAAGAAAAGGAAGGAGGAAAGAAAGAAAGAAAGAGAGAAAGGAAAGAGGAAAGAAAGAAAAGAAATAGGAAAAAAGGGTGGAGGGAAAAGAATGAAGAAAGAGGAAAGAAAAGGGGGAGGAAAGAAAGGAAGGAACGAAAGAAGAAATAAAGGGAGGAGGAAAGAAAAGAAGGAAGGAAAAAAAGAGGAAAGAAAGGGAGGAGGAAAGAAATGAAGGAAGGAAGGAAAGAGGAAGGAAAAGGAGGAGAAAAGAAAGGAAAGTAAAAAAGAAAGAAAGGAAAGGACGAAAGAGGAAATAAAGGGACAAGGAAAGAAAGGAAGGAAGGAAAGAGGAAAGAAAGAAAGAAAAGAGGAAAAAAAGGGAGGAGGAAAAAAGAAGGAAGAAAGAGAAAAGAAAAGGAGGAGGAAAAAAGAAAGGAGGAAAGAGAAAAGAAAAGGAGGAGGAAAAAAGAAAGAAAGAATGAAAGAAAGGAAGGAAGGAAAGAAAGAGGAGGTAAAAGGAGGAGGAAAGTAAAGAAGAAAAGAAAAAAGAAAGAAAAGGAGGATGAAAGAAAGCAAGGAACGAAAGAGGAAAAAAGGGAGGAGGAAAAAAGAAGGAAGAAAGAGAAAAGAAAAGGAGGAGGAAAAAAGAAAGGAGGAAAGAAAGGAAGGAAGGAAAGAAAGAGGAGGTAAAAATGAGGAGGAAAGTAAAGAAAAAAAGAAAGAAAAAGAAGTATGGAAGAAAGGAAGGAACGAAAGAGGAAATAAAAGGAGGAGGAAAGTAAAGAAGAAAAGAAAAAAAGAAAGAAAAGGAAGTATGCAAGAAAGGAAGGAAGGAAGGAAGGAAGGAAAGAGGAAATAAAAGGAGGAGGAAAGGAAGGAAGGAAGGAAGGGAGGAAGGAAGGAAGGAAGGAAAGAGGAAAGAACGAAAGGAAAGAAGAAAAAAGAGAGGCGGAAAAAAGAAGGAAGAAAGAGGAAAGAAAAGGAAAGAAGGAGGAAAGAAAGAAAGAAAGAAGGGAAGGAAAGAGCAAAGAAAGAAAAGAAAGAGGAAAAAAGGGAGGATGGGAAAAGGAGGAAGAAAGAGGAAAGAAAAAGAGGAGGAAAGAAATGAAGGAACGAAAGAAAAGGAAAGAAAAGTAGGAGAAAAGAAAGGAATGTAAAAAAGAAAGAAAGGGAGATGAATGAAAGGAAGGGACGAAAGAGGAAATAAAGTGAAAAGAAAGAGAGGAAAGAAAGAAAAAAACGAAAAAAAGAAGAAAGAAAAAGAGGAAGAAAGAAAGAAAGAAAATAGTGAAGTAGAGGAAGAAGTAAAGAAAAATAAGAAAGAATGAAAAAAAGGAAGGAAAACAGGAGGTAAAGAGGGAAGTAAGAATGTGTAAAGGCGAGGTGAGAAAGAAACGAAGGAAACCAGAAGAAACTTGGAAAAATAAAGAAATAAAGAAGGAAGTAATGAAAGAAAAAAAAAGCAGGGAAGGAGAAAGGGAAAAGGAAAAGAGAGATGAAATGTATGAAAGAAAGCGAAAAAGAAGGAAGAGGAAACGCGGGGGGGGAGAGAGATAGAGAAGAAATTTAGAAAGGAAAACGGAGAATGTTAGAAAAAATAGAAAAAGGACGTTAGAAAATAGGAAAGACGAAAATAAAAGAAAGAAAGGACCATGTAAATATAGAAAGATGAAATGAAGAAAGAAAGGGGTCAAGAGAGGAAAAGAAGAAAAGAAAAAAAGGAAGGAAAGTAAGAAAAAAAAAAAGGACAGACACTGAACTTAGACCAGCACTCGATGCATGCACTCAAGTTAAAGGCGAATAAAGAAAAAAACAAAAACAAAAAAAACAAAAGACAACAACAAAACCAAAACCAAAACTAACAAAATGGCCGAATCTAAAGGTTTTTATCCAAACCCAGTGAACCTAAAATTAACCGACTTCCAAAATATCACGACAGTCAACAAGGGTCAAAACTGGTACGATGTCCACTTCAAAGATGGTCGAAGAATGTTCGCAGCTCATTGTTCATCGTACAGAAACGAGTTTGGACACTCGAGAATGTAGCCGCGCTTTTGAATGCGCATGTGCGGCCGCGTGTCTAGCTGTTAGCCTAAGGAGAGACAAAGAACGAACAGACGTATATTAACAAAAAGCCTTGAAAGAGTGACAGGGACAGGATGAAATAGATAGGGACAAAACAAGATAGGTAAATCGAAAATCTATCATTTAAAGCATTCGGATTCATATCTGCGTGAATTTAATTTCATATGTATCAGTTCCGGACATCGTAGGCCAAAGGTTGAAAAAAAGATGATTGGATAATTCAAAATGTCAGATAAGTGAATAACTAAATGATCGAAAAATACTGAAGGAAAAAAGTCAAGGTTTTGTCCAGTTTATTTTTTAGGAAAAAAATGTGTCAATTTTCGGCGGTCTCCTTGTGGCCTGATTTTTTTTTTTTCTTCTGTCGCTTATTCTCGAAGCTGGGTTTGAGTAGATGTATTTGTAAGGGTAGCTTCTGGTTAAGCATTTGACAATCTTCATCAAACGTTGACTATATATATATATATATATATATATATATATATATATATATATGTTTATTTACACGTTATTTCCCCTTCCCTCGTTACAAGTATATACACTTGTTTGTTATTTTAGCGTGTTCCCCCTTTTTGCTCTTTATTGTCGTTACTATTCTTTTCGTTAATTAATTATCCAACGATTACCTCCTGATGAGATGTTGGTTGAAAGGGCCTTAGAGACTTTTAAAATTAAAATCAATACATTCCTTGTTTTTAAAATTATATATACATTTTGTACCTCTAAACATTTGTTTATATATATATATATATATATATATATATATATATATATATATATATATATATATATATATATATATTGTATCTATAAAAAGAATGTAATATATATATATATATATATATATATATATATATATATATATATATATATATATATATATATCCAAGTATAGGATCAGTTTATACGGAATATATTCCAATAACCAAACAATACTGTTCTTAAAAGAGTGCTCAATACAGAGTAGAGCAAATATAATTTATTCGAATAAATTATCTATCTATCTATCTATATTATGAAATGGACAATTATTTTAAGACATTTTTGTGTTTATACGTTCTTTTTATAGATACAAATATTTAAGTAAATGCTCTGTTTATGATAAACAGTATTAAACAACATTTACCGACCTGAATGTCCGAGAAATTTTCAAAATATGCTTTCTCCGACAGGAATCGAACATGTATCCTATACGGAACCGTCATATAGCCTGATATGCTTTTATCGATTGAGCCACTATGGAGCCTTTTGGTCATCAAGGTCGATTTTACTGTCTTTAAACTACAATCTTCCATGATTCTCTCACGTACATTCATATCTGCCCATGGCGTATCCAAATGTAAATAGATGACGTCACACATTATTATCACAACAGGATTCGAACCTGTATCCTATACGGAACCGTCATATAGCCTGACGTGCTTTTACCGTACATTTTAAGACATTTATATATATATATATATATATATATATATATATATACATTTACCGGTATACATTTACTATATGGGAGCGTCATATAGCCTGAGGTGCACTTAACTGATGAAGCCACAGAGAATCTTTCGACCAGCATGGTCGAATTTACTGTCTTTAAACTTCAATCTTCCATGAATCTCTCACGTACATTCATATCTGCTCATGGCGTATCCAAATGTAAACAACTGACGTCACACATTATGAAATGGACAATTATTTTAAGACATTTTTTTATGCTTATAAGTTCTTTTTATTTTATTTCTCGGACATTCAGGCCGGTAAATGTCGTTAATACTGTTTATTATAAACAGAGCATTTACTGAAATATTTGTATCTATAAAAAGAACGTATAAACATAAAAAATGTCTTCATATATATATATATATATATATATATATATATATATATATATATATGAATGAAAGAAATGGATACTCAGGTCGGCAGACGAAAAAGAATAAATAGACTGGTACGCGAAAAAAAGCAATATTTTTAATAAATTAATTGTTTATATATGGGTACCATTAAAATAAGGTTTAAAATGATAATTACACACACACACACACGCACACACACACATATATATATATATATATACATATATATATATATGGACAGTAATATATATATTTATATATATATATATATATATATATATATATATATGGACAGTAATCTTTCGTTTATGCATGTTTCATTGAATGTGACAGACAATGGGAAATACAGAAATCAGACATCCCTTTCAAAGTATTTCTGGCACTTAAAAGAATCAAATAAAACACCTACAGTAAAATGGAAAATAATAAGAAAATCTAGAATATGTAGGCCATTAAATGACCCATGTCCTTTGTGCATATATGAGAAACTATATATTACTAAGTTTATAAAAAGTAAAAATTTACTGAATCAAAGAAATGAAATAGCTATTTTTTGCCGTCATTGTCAAAAATTTTCCTTAACAGAAACACTGAAAACATATTAACAACGAAACCCCTGAAAATGGCTAATTAACTGTCCGAAACCGCTTGGAAAAATAATGATTACGGATTTTTTTTCATTTTTATTGTTGTATCAATCATGAGTTACGTTCGAAAAAGAGATTAAGTTTAGGGAGGGTTGGGGTGTATTTTCCAACGAATTCTGACATCCGTTAAATGCATGTCGTCTGGGATTTTTTTTATTAACGGCAAAAAGTTTTTCGGCATTTTTTTCTTACTTGTATACTTAAAGATTTTATCTAGGGGTGTTTGGGTTAGAATACGTTTTATTTAACTATAATTTTAAAATATTTTTACTCTTAATTACTAATAGATTATATTTCTTTTTAAAAACAAGTAAATGTAATAGAATGTAAGTTATTTAAAATTAATTTTTCATATCAAATATAAGTATGTATATTACCAGATCTCAATTTTAATTTTATTTTTAAATATTATTTAAGGAAAATTTTTGACAATGACGGCAAAAAATAGATAGATAAAAACAACTTAAGATATATATATATGTATATATATATATATATACATATATGTAAGCAATCATAGATAGATATGAACAGACTGAGATAGATAGATACATACATACATACATACATACATACATACATACATACATACCTACATACATACATACATACATACATACATTGATAAATGCATATATACATAAATAAAAACAACCAAACATATATATATATATATATAAAGATACAAATATATAAGCAATCATAGATAGATAGATATGAACAGGCTGAGATAACTGTTCATTATCATTCAAAGAGAAAGAAAAAGGAAGGAGAAAGGAAAAAGGAAAGAGAAAGAAAAAGGAAGGAGAAAGGAAAAAGGAAAGAGAAAGAAAAAGGAAAGAGAAAGAAAAAGGAAGGAGAAAGAAAAAGGAAAGAGAAAGAAAAATAAAAGAGAAAAGAAAAAGAAAAGTGAAAGAAAATATAAATGAAAAAGAAAGGAGAAAGAAAAAACAAAGAAAAGATAAAAGAAAAAGAAAAGAAAGATAAAATCGTCGCAATTCAAGGGAAAAATAAAATAAAATCAAAACAATGGAGGAGAAAAATCGATACACTACAAAGAAGAAAGTTTGATTTCATTTTTTACGACTTATCAACATTTGCAGGGTATTTAAGGCAAATTAAGCAAATATTTTTGAATTTTAATCATTTTAAGACAATAAATATTTATAGATAAACGTCCAACTAATTAACTTATATATGGAGTGGGAAGGGCGGGGTGAGACGAGAAGGATTCCTACTTTTCCAAAGGGTATTTGCTCGTAAATAAATGTAACGAACTCGAATGGAACTCGAACTCGGATCATCTGATTTCCAGTTCCGGGCCATTATCCATTGCACCAGCATTTACCACATCTGCTATCCCAAGCGGTTTGGTATTGACCGGGCCCGACGTTGCTTAATTTTGGTGATCGGACAAGAACCGGTGTTGCAGTGTAAAACAGTCGTAAACCAAAGCAAGCAAGAAAGAAAGAAAGAAAGAAAAGAAAAGAAAAGAAAAGAAAAGAAAAGAAAAGAAAAGAAAGAAAGAAAGAAAGAAAAGAAAAGAAAGAAAGAAAGAAGAAAGAAGGATAAAAGAGAAGAAGAGAAAGATAAATAAATTAATAATAACGTAAAATAAATAAGAAAAATAAGGTAATTAAAAATAAGAATAAGAAAAATAATTTAGAATAAAAAGATGGTATTATGTGAAAGAAAAAGATTGAAAAAGAAAGAAAGTAAAAGGTTGCGTACAAATAAATAAAGCAAAACAATAAAAGATAGCAAGAAAGAAAGAGCATAAACCCAATTCCATACAACGCAATAAAGAAGGAAAGAAAGAAAAGTTAATAGCTGTGAAAAGAAAGAACGAACGAACGAAAGAAAGAAAGAAAGAAAGAAGGATTAATAGTAGGTGAAAAGAATGAATGAAGGAACGAATGAATGAAGTAAAGAAATAAAAAATTAGTAGCAGGTGGAAAGATAGAAAGAAGAAACAAATGCAAGAAAGAAAGAAAGAAGGAAAGGAAGATGAATAGCAGATGAAAAGACAGAAAGAACGAACGAACGTAAGAAAGAAAGAAAGAAAGAAAGAAAAATTAATAGCAGGTCAAAAGATAGAAAGAAGAAACAAATGAATGAATGAAAGAAAGAAAGAAAGAAAGAAAGAAAAGAAAGGAAGTTTCATAACAGGGGAAAAGAAAGAAAGAAAAAACGAACGTAAGAAAGAAAGAATGAAAGTAAGAAAGGAGGAAAGGAAGATTAATAGCAGATGAAAAGACAAAAAAAACGAACGAACATATGAAAGAAAGAAAGAAAGAAAGAAAGGAGGAACGAAAAGAATAAAGGAAGATTAATAACAGGTGAAAAGAAAAAAGAAAGAAAGAAAGAACATACGAAAGAAAGAAAGAAAGAAAGAAAGAAAGAAAGGAGGAAATGAAGATTAATAGCAGATGAAAAGACAGAAAGAACGAACGAACATATGAAAAAAAAAAAAAAAGAAAGAAAAAAAGAAGAGATTAATGGATTGAATTTCATATGTCGGAATAGAATGTTGCCCAGAGACGTCATTTTACCGGTCGTCTGAGTTGTGTACGCATTCACCACTTTTGGCCGGCAGCAGCAACCAACAAAAAACGTGTGTCAAAAATGGCGGCAAAATTTGAAGAAACGTCAAACAGAAAAAGAAAAGAAAAGAAAAAAGATGGGTTGATAAAAAATAAAGAAATGATAAGGTAAATATAAAATATTTATTTGAAAATTATTTTCACTCCCGACCCAACAAAAAGGAAAAAAGTGTCAGAAAAAATAATAAAAAAAATAAATAAATAAATAAAAAAAATAAAAAAAAAACTGCAAGAAAGAAAGCTAAAAAAAAAAAAATTGCCATAACTAAATAATTTTTTAAAACAATATCAGACCTCACACGAAGGAGATACTTGATCCCGGGTTGCACCTGATTACCACGACCGATCTTTAAACTGAAGTTTGCTTTTATTGATTTATTTATTTATTGTTTTTAGTTCTGTTGTATTGGACAGGTTTTTGACGGGTAGGCCTCCGGGCATTTCCGGGAAATAACAGGCGTTATTCGACCCTTGAAGACTAAAGAGTTCGAAAAAGAACGCATATATGGGATACTTTGTCTTAGAATAGAGAAAGTACATTAGATATAAAGAAGAAAAAAAAATAAGAGAAAAAGGGTAAAAGAGGGAATATAGTGAGGAGAAGAAAAGGAAATAAATATAAAGGGAGAATGAAAGAAAAGCGGAAAGAGAAAAGTGAGGAGCAAGGGGAGATAATACATTGTTGATGAAGAAAATAGTTCATCGTGGCAGAAGCTAGTTTTTTTTTAGATCTCTGTCTTCAGATTTATCTATCTATATATCTATCTGTTTCAGATCTGTCGTCAGATCTATCTATCTATCTATCTATCTATCTATCTATCTATCTATCTATCTCATTCTGCTCATATCTATCTATCTCTCTATCTATCTATCTATCTATCCCATTCTGTTCATATCTATCTATCTATAACTATCTATCTATCACTTACTTTATATCTCTCTCTTCGGTTTCTTCATATCTATCTGTTTAGATTTATCAGGATCTCTTATATATCTCTATTTTTCAATTTATCAATTCCTATGTTTGCAATCACTATTCTTATCTATCTATCTATCTATCTATCTATCTATCTATCTATCTATCTATCTATCTATCTATCTATCTCTCTATCCCAGTCTGTTCATATCTATCTATCTATCTATCTATCTATCTATCTATCTATCTATCTATACACATGTACCTACGCTTATCGTACAACTGGGAGTTTCATGGTTTCCCAACTCGTCAGACACAAATGGGAAATAAATCACTTAATACAGTTGTTTCTTTTTAAATACTGGATCTCGTGAGAGGAACGCTAAATTGTATGTAGATTCAAAGTTCAAAATTATTAAAACATTTATATCCTTCTGGGGTATAAATTCAAAATATAGAGTGTTGGTGGGGAGATACCGAGGACAAAATGGTGCATACTTTAAGCATAAAGAGTAAGCAATATGTCTACGAAGAGGGAGTCGGCGCGGTGAATGTGCGTATGTTTATAAGTAATCTTTATGCTTCAAGGGAGTAACATTGCACTGTATACAAAGCTAACATTTAATAATATTATAAATTACCAAGCAGACATGATGAAAGATTATGTTAATCCAAAATTCAGATTCTGTGATAAATATCCAGAAATAATTGATCATCTTGTATCAGGTTTCACGGTGTTAGCACCCACTGAATATAAAATACAGCACGACAGAGTGGGACAATATCTGCATTGGAAAATATACAACTTTTACGGCAAGGAAACTGAAAGAAACTGGTATGAATATTTTAATTTAAAATATCACCAATGTTTTTTTAAGTGTTTGCTTATCACTATCTATCTATCTATCTATCTATCTATCTATCTATCTATCTATATATATATATATATATATATATATATATATATATATATATGTATTGTTAAAAATATATAAAAATATAATATATATTATATATAAAAAATAAATAAAAATATAATATATAAAAATATATATATAAAACGTTAAAAGCATTATATAGAATTCATTTTCATAATAAAAAAAACATCATATATATATATATATATATATATATGTGTGTGAAAAGTGTGTGTATATAAATATAAATAAATATATATATATATATATGTATAATTATTTATATATTATATGCGCGGTACTTATTAGAAAGCGCTCAATATCAGAGATAGAACTAACATATATGGTTGGATAGATGTGAGCTTGTGACCCTGGGTTTCACGCTTTTTCATAATTATGAAAATGAATTATATATAATGATTTTAACGTTTTCTATATATTATTCATTTTCATTCTTTTTTATATATATGATGATGATTATTGTTATTATACTGACGTAAATTAGATGATGATATAAATTTTGATTTAATTTCAATGTATTTCACTAGATATCACTTGAACTTCTCTCTCCTACCCTTGCTAATTGTGATGGCACCTTGCTTCTCTTTTTTCTTTTCCCCCACTCCTCTCTTCAGTTATGTAAATCTCCAGTAAAATATTTCTAGGTCAAGTAATTTAGACATTTACTTCGTGTTCTCTTTTGATTTAATTTTAAATATTTTTTCATATATTGTGTGGATAAATTTAAACCGTTTTGTAATTTCGGTCTGATGAGGCAGATATTAAAAATTTATCTGTCGAAATAAATTTATTAGCGAATTCTTCGATGATGTGGCAACTTTTTCCTTATATATATATATATATATATATATATATATATATATATATATATATATATATATATATATGAAATTTTTTAAATGGAATCCTTAATGTGCGACAGAAATGGTTCACATAACAAAATTTCCAAACATATGATTGATAAGAGGTATTCCCAAAATTGTTGAAAATGAGAAATCACGCAGATTGCTGGTTGCAATAACGTTAAAACAGTCCTCATGTTGATTAAAATGATGATTACGTTTATATTTTCCTACGTTCCCCTGCACAAATATAATTTCATCAATAAGAATATTATTTTACGCTGAAGTCCATTTTTAAGGTCGAAACGCGTCGCATAATAATTTTCAATATTTCAAATTTTACAGAGGCCAAGGAGCCATTCGGTAAATATTTCAATCGTTAAAATAAACGGAGCATTTACTCAAATATGAGTGTCTACTGAAAATAACGTTTTATGTTTTATATATAAAATATATATAAAAGTCAATAGTGAAGTCAACATTCAGAGGCGACAGGTTGTTTCATGCACACCTTAAAAATATATTTCTTCATATATATATATATATATATATATATATATATATATATATATATATATATATATATATGGTGATATATTATATATAAATTATAAATTGTAAGTGATGGTGTTGAATTCAACACCATCACTTGATAAGACACTAGAAGTGTTGAAACAAAATGGCTATTTTTGTAGTGATTTCATAACATATTTATGTTATAATTTTCGAATAAATAATTATATCTGCCCTACTCTGTATTGAGCATTCTTTTAAGAATATTATTTGTTGGTTATTGGAATTTATTCTGTATACACCAATCCTATACTTGTATATATATATATATATATATATATATATATATATATATATATATATATATATATTTTGATGGATTGATATAAGTTTGTGACCATAACGAAATATGTTAGCTCTGTCTCTGATATTGAGCACTTTCTTATAAGTACCGCACATATAGTATATAAATAATTATATATATATATTTATATACACACACTTTTCACATATATATGTATGTGTGTGTGTGTTTGTACAGAGCGCAATGGCTAAACTTACGCCATTTTTAATTACGTGCATGCACATTGTTTTTGATTTTGTCGATTGCAGAGTATAGTAGGGTCAGCTGGGCACCGTCTGTGGGAAAAAGAGGACATGACATAATTTACTCTGCATGAAATTCGGAAACGGCATGCCGAACTACATGCCATACGCTCCGGAAAATCCAGTGTGAACATTTCAGAATATTTGTGTTTCAATCTAAGTACAGTGCAGTGGATTCAGAAAGATGAGTCTAATAGTGATTACGAAGGTGTTTGAAGTGATTACAAGTAATGGCGACATTAGACTACATTCATCTTCCACAGGGCCTCAGACTCAACACGGAGGCCTGCACTGGGTCAAAAGGGTGGCTGCTGGAAGACACTATGTCTAGCAACAGGACTCTGCACCACGTCACACAAGTAGGAGAACCTAGTTATCGTCATCCCTTAAATCTGGCCACGTAGCTGCGATGCCCTTGATTATTATGTGTGGTGTGCAGTTGAGCGAGAGACCAACAAAACTCCTCGTAATACCAAAGATGAACTGGAGGCAAGGATTATGACGACATTCACCTCCTTAAAAAAGGAGACCGTTCACAAGAGTTATAGGAGATCCCGAAGTCATCTGGCGGCCGTGATTAAGACCAACAGTGATTTTATTGAATAAATTAAAAATTTCAAAATATTTTTCTTTTAATTTTGATAAATATATCTGTTAAAATGAGATGCCAGTATTATCTTCAATTTTGTGTCATTTAGACGACAATTTATCCATCGCACGATATCTGTGTGTGTGTGTGTGTGTGTGCGTGTGTGTGTATTTAGGTAGCAAATTTTATTTTAGGCATGTCTAATTAAATAAATTAGAGACATTATGTCTGCTTATTTTTAATAAAATCCGTTTATACTCACGGATAATTGTTTTTATTTTCTATTTCCCAAGTACTTTCGATCTCCTTCCGAGATCATCTTCAGGGGAGTACGTAGCAATACAAAACTATGTCATGTTTACGGGTGGAAGTACTTGGAAATGGAAAATAAAAAAAGATTTTCATAGTTATAGCACATTTTTCACATTATTTAATTGCAATAAACGGAAGGTTATCCGTCAGTATGAACGGATTTTATTAAAAATAAGCAGAAATAATGTCTCTAATATCTCTCTCTCTCTCTCTCTCTATATATATATATATATATATATATATATCTGGGTCTGCTATCGAACCAGATTTTCATTTGTGTTCTCTCAGACATTTCCTTCCAAGATGACGGTGGTAATTTGAAGAAACATCTTTTATATTCGTTTTCAATCTCTCGTTCTTCTTTTTTGTTGAGGTTGCGAAATTTTCTCTTCTCCCAGACCTAGAAACAATTCATCACAAATCTACGTCTGAACTTCCAAGAGGCCATGCCATGTTTAGTTCACGTCCAATCTATCGTCCACTAAATTCTTCATTTCGAAATTCTTTTAGCCGGATGTTGCCGGTGCTTCATTCATTTGAAGAATGGCTGACATCTCCTGTTTCATTCTTGGACAGATGTGAAATACGCCATTCTTGAACATTGGACATCAAGTGTAATTCTTGAAGTAAAAAAAAAAAAAAAAAAAAAAAAAAAGTAGGGTCACTCAGATCATTTACAGAAACCTTATCCGGAGACAAAGAATAGTTAAAAATAAAATTAATAAAACTAAAAGAAAGGAAATTGGTCATTTAGGCAGATTCTGGTAATTCAGATCGGGGCGAGAACTTTTCAGCATTCCATTAGATGCGGAAGTGTTCTTGTCTAACAAGAATAAACCCCCATTTCCAGATTCTAATATTTAATCATTTGTCTAATTTCGAGGGGAGCTGAAAAATTTGTCCAATCTATACAGTAAGTGTGTAAAATACTGATTTTCTAAGCGTAGTTTAGATCTGGCACAAGGATGAAAATATGGGGGCACCAAGTGAGGATCAAACTCGCTATTCAGTCGTAACTGTTTTAGCGAGACCAGCTTGCTAACCATTACGTCACGTAATGGTCCATTCCTGTTTGATTGTGAGGAGAGACGGAAGAAAATATATATCAACGGCGTTGTTTGGTTTCAGGGAAACGTAGGGAAAAGAAAGAAAGAACGAAAGAAAGTAAGAAAGAAAGGAAATATATAGGAGGCGATAATGCTCTTCTGCGTTTAACGTTTGCTTCAGTGAAATGAAAAACTTGTCAATCTTGCATCTTTTTATTTGTACCTTCTTACTTCTTGAAATAATAATCTGCATCTATATTTATGATCGTTAATGCAATATTTTTCTAAAGGTGTCAAGCGCAAATATTTAAAATGGAAATTTTCATAGGTGTTTTTTTGTCATGGAATTCGTAAGGTGCTTATTCGGTGATGAACATAAAAATTAAAATTCATCAGAAAATTCAAATAGGGAAATCGTGAGATTTTCACGGGTGTGTCTAATAATAAGATATTATTTTTGCACCGACCTAATAATAATAATAATAATAATAATAATAATAATAATAATCCTCTCCTTCTAAACGAAACATCCCAAATGTATATAGATTACTCTCCTACGGTGCCCTTTTTACCCATAGACACCGGAAGGGACTTGGTAATTAGGAATTTAAAATTATTCTCTGACAAGATGATATCACAAATAATAATAATAATAATAATAATAATAATAATAATAATAATAATAATAATTTGCCTGGCATATATTTATCAGATTGGGTGGCATGCAGGAGTATATTCTGCTTAGCATATTAGATTCCTGCGCCATTTTGTTCATGGGGTGGGGGCTCTTATTTAACAACAACAACAACAACATAAATAATAATAATAATAATAATAATAATAATAATAATAATAATAATAATAATAATAATGAACTCCCTTCTATGGCGCCTAGACTTTATGAATTTAAGCGCAGTACTAGATTGGCGGCTATATCTCATTTTACAGTTGAAATGCTTCTATGAATCCATAATTTCTATGCTAACAGTTTCTTCTATCGCACCTCTCGCTTGTGGAACTCTCTTCCAGCTTCTTGATTTCCAGCTAAATTTGATCTTTAAAAATTTAAATTTAATTTTTATCTACAATGTTATCTTGGTTACTCTTCTTTTATTGTTCTCAATCCTCAATAATGTTCTCTATTTTCTTTTTTCGTCTTCCATCACATTCACTAACACTTTGTGTCTTAGTGACTTAGGTGAAAGGATTCAAAACAAATTCCCATATCTGAAAGCATATAAGAGACATTTTCTTCGTAAATTTAAATGCAATGCCAATCGTTATCTTCTGTCTTCTTAATTCTTGTTCTTTTATTGTCTTCTTTTCTTAATAGTATACACTTAGTAATCCTCTTGCTCCTTAGTGGCGTTATTGCTTTGCTTGGAAGAAGAAGAAGAAGAAGAAGAAGAAGAAGAAGAAGAAGAAGAAGAAGAAGAAGAAGAAGAAAATAATAACAACAAGAGAGATTGGAGAAAGAAAGATTGAAATAACGTTATTAATCTGTGGTTGACTTTGAAAAAGGAAAAGATGGAATAATAATAATAATAATAATAATAATAATAATAATAATAATAATAATAATAATAATAATAATAATAATGAGAGAACTCTGGAGAAAAGTGTATATTTTGTACAGCATATAAAAAGAAAAATATAACAAAAATAAACAAGTCAAAGCATAAAAGAAAAAGCCTCTTAAAAAATATGATTGTTCTTTCTTTGTCGCGCAGTAAACACAAAAGCAGACGATCACAGAGGTCTCTACTGATAGTCAAAGGCATTCAATTGAATTAAGTCGACATTACTAACAAAAGGTGGAGCAGAAGAATCTTCGTTTAACGAGGTTTAAAATATATTTGAAAACATTTCCAGTGAAAATATTTTGTTCCTTTGACATCCAAATTGCTAGTTCAGGAATTTTTTTTGGATTAGAGAAAAGGGTATGGGGAAGTTCGCCATCGTTGTATATTTTTCATTTCATTGACGAGCCTCCCTTGATAATGCACACCGACTGATAAACATTGTGAGATATATAGAGAGATAGATATTTAGTTTTTGGATTTTAAAGTTTCGCTTGTAGGGAATATTTTATCGGGTGGTTAAAAATCGTTTATATAATGCCAAAGGTGAGAGGTGAGATTACAGGATGGAAGAAAGAAAGAAAAGAAAGAAAGGAAAGAAGAAAGAAAGAAAATGCGCAAAAGAATGAAAGAAAGAAAGGAAAAGAAGAAAATGTAAGGAAGAATAAAAGAAAGAATGTAAAAGAAGGAAAGAAGAAAATTTAAAAAAGAATGAAAGAAAGAAAGGAGAAGAAGAAGAAAAGAAAATGTGCAAAAGAATGAAAGAAAGAAAGGAGAAGAAGAAAGGAAGAAAATGTATGAAAAAATGAAAGAAAGAATGGAAAAGAAAATTTAAAAAATAATGAAAGAAAGAAAGATAAGAAGAAAGAAAGAAAATGAACGTAAGTTTTAAAGAAAGTAAAGAAGAAAGGAAAAAATGTGCAAAAGAATGAAAGAAGAAAGAAAGAAAGAAAGAAAGAAGGAACAAAGGAAGAAAATGTAAGAAAGAAAGAAAGAAAGGAAGAAGGAACAATAGAAGAAAATGTAAGAAAGAAAGAAAGAAAGAAAGAAAGAAAGAAAGAAGGAAAGGAAGGAAAGAAAGATGGTAACAACGCAGAAAAGAAAAATGAAAATACAGAAGCGAAGAAGGAAAGAAAGGGCGGAAAGGAGAGAGGAAGAAAGAAAAAAGAAGGGAAGAAAATAGAAAGGAAAAATAAAAATATGGAGAAATTAGAGAAAAATGAAAAAAAAGAGCGGAAGGAAGGAAGGAAAAAGAAAGAAAGAAAAAGTAGGAAAGATTGGAAGGAAAAAAGAAGGGAATAAATAAAGAAAAAGAATGGGAGAAAGAAAGAAAGAAAAGAACGAAAGCAATAAAGAAAGAAAGAAAGAATGAATGAATAAAGAGAGAAAGATAGAAAGAACGAAAAAGGGACAGAAGAAAAACGAAAGTATGGAAGAAAGACGAAAGGAAGAAATAAAGAAATGAAAGAAGAAAGAAAATAATGAAGGAAAAAAAAGAACATTACAAATGAATGAATGAAGAAAGTATTTGACAGACGAAAGCGGAAAAAAGAATAAAACGTAGAAAGAAATGAATTGAAGGAGAAAAATGAAAAAGAAGGGAAACTGAGCAAGACGAAAAAAGAAAGAAAGAAAATGGAGAAAGAAGAAGCAGAAGAAGATAGAAAAATGAAGATGAAAACTTAGAAAATGTGTAGGAATAAAAAAGAAAAAAATGAAAAAGAAAAAAATGAAAAAGTAAACGTAGGAAGAGAAAGAAATAAGCTAAAGAATTAAAAAGACAATAATTGAAAGAGAAATGAAAAATAAAAAACATTCACGAGAAGAAAGAAGAAGAGATGAAGAAGCGTAAAGAATGAAAGAAAAAAAAGAGAGGAAATGGAGAAAGAGACTAAAGTAGAAGACAGAAAGAATGCGGCATAAAATTAGGGAGGAGTATACGAAGGAAAAAGAAAGTGAATAAATGAAGGATGAATAAAGAGACAGCAAAAAAAAAAAAAAAAAAATTAAGAAAACGTAGGAAAAAAAAAAGAAAGAACACAAAAAGTAAAGAATAAACAATTGAAACAGAAAAAAAACCAACGAAAAAGAAGTCATTATTGAGAAGAAAGAAAACAAAATGGCGCGAAGAGTGAAAGGAATGAAAAGAAAGAAATGAGATATAGAAGAAAGAAAGAGGAAAAAGACAGCAAATAAATAAAAAAAAACCCAGAAAATTCAGAGAGGAATGTAGGAAGGAAAAAGAAGGAAATAAATATGAAGAAGGAAGAGAAATGAAGAAATAGTAAGAAAGAAAAATTGAGAAAAAAATGTAGACAAAGAGCAAAGAAAGAAAAGGAGAACAGCTGAAGGAGAAATGAAAAATGAAAATAAATTGTTGTGGACCCGGAAGAGATCCAAAAGAAAACTCAAACTCAGCAACTCAGTAAAAACGTATTATTAACAAAAAGAACAAATACGGAAGTGTTGCACGTCCGTCTGACGGCTAAGTACAGTAGTCAACTCGTTCGCTCCTCTACAGTCCTCTTGCGAGGCATAATATAGTTATAGTTACGTGAATTAAGTTTAAGCAAAAGATGTCTTCCAAAAGCTAAGCAAAGTATTAAGAAACAGCAAAGAAAAGAATATTTTACTGTTATGTAATATCTATCTTCCTCTATGGCAATAAATGTTGAACATTCTTCTCACAGATGAAGAAGAAACTTGAAGCAATAGAAATGTAACGGTTACAAGCAAAAAACGGAACCATAGGACCGATTTCGAGTCTCTGTCGAGGCCACATCCGTTCGCTTTAAGTTTAAGCGTCTAATGAATTTTTCTTTTTCTTTCAGATTTGGCGGACATTTGGGCGATATTATTTTCACACATAATTGACATGTCTTAAATAACATGATCCAATAGAGAAATAAATAAATTGCCACCATTGGCACTGATTTGTTTACTACTAACTTATGAAACACACTCATCTATGAAACACCCTTAATATATAATCCGTCTTAATGAAACACCCTTAATATATAATCCGTCTTAATGAAACACCATTTATATATACTGAATTTGTGCACCTCTGCAATATCTCGCAATATCATCAGAGCACGTATGCTTTAAAATAAACTTTAAATAGCCGAAGTTTTTGATTAAGGTAATCCTAAAATACGTTTAATTTAAAGAATACTAATAAAAGAAAAAAAAAAGTGAGATCTGCAGTTGAATTGTAATAAAATGGAGATTGCAAGTGCACTCAGATAAACAACACTACGCTAACCCCCTAAAAACAAAACAAATAAAATCAGTCAGAAACAAAACAACCATCGAACAAAAACAAGCAAGTAAATAAAAATTTCAAGACAGAAATTTTGCCTTGAGGTACTGAAAGGTGTAGAAAGGCAACAGAACAGTAATAGTGATGTTAATAATATTAGCCGATTTCCTTATAAGGAAACATTTGGCATTCATTGACCGAGAAGTCAGTACTATTTTCGTTTGAAATTTATAAAATCTGTGTAGCGAAGACGGAAATAAATGTCAAGACGGTCAATCATCAAATGACGAAAAATGGTTTCTGAGTTGGAGGATCGGCGCATGCCTCCGGTTAATAAATTAATCCTTTGAAAAAAAGTATTTAACATTTTAAAACCAATTGGTCGATTCCCGCTGACAATAATAATAATAATAATAATAATAATAAGAAGAAGAAGAAGAAGAAGAAAAAGAAGAAAAAGAAGAAAAAGAAGAAGAAGAAAACATGCTTCGTGATTCCTTTGAAGAGTATTTAAGTAAAGTCTCTAGACGGAGAAAATCAGTAAGGAGAACGAGCGGCAACATGACTGTCTTCGTGTTTATTTCAGTCTTCGCTCCACAATTCTTTTCCTTAAAACAACAAAAAAATATGTTTCACAAGTCCAGTAGCTGTTAAATCTTTCCAGCAGTGATGGGAGGTTTCTTTCCTAAGCTTTTGTTTGAAGTAGTGTGGAATGTCAACATCTTGATTGTGTCATTATTGTCTCTTGAAGTTCAACATGCGCTATCCACTTTAGTTTTGATGCTGTTGGTAGGCCTCAAGTGATATGCTTTCTGCTATTTGATACAGTTCAGTGTTTGTGATTATGTAGCGCCAGTTCACAAGGTTGGAAGAAGTGTGGTCTTCAGTAAGATCCACGGGCTTCCTTCGCGCATAGTCACTTTTGATCATAGAAAGCGGTTGTAAACTGCTGACAGTTTAGATATTTCTGGGTTTGGCGCCATATGGCATTAAATAGCCTTAACATCATGAGGCTATTTAAGGACATACACTCGAGTTTTCATGATAACATTTTTGTTTTGTTGCAGTTTGCGGTGTTGAGCGAGACTACGCCCCACGCAGCCATTTGTATATTCAATTTCCTTAACACTTGTGGTAAATTTGTTATAACTGATCCATACGCCGGGGCATTTCAAGTGTTTGGTATTTAATAAATTCATATTCTTAATTTCTATGATGGCTTGAAAGAAGCGAATTAAGCAAGCATACATGACTGGGCAGGAACAATTACTTGCTGGGAACTGTGCAAGCGACTTTATTTCAACGATGCAGGTAAATTAAGCAGGTTTTAATATTGACCAATCGTGACCAGAGGCCAAATTAAAAGTAATAAGGAAGGAACAAGATTTGCATTGAGACGACCAGTTTAAATAAAGAAAGAGAAGAATTGTTTGTAAAAACTGTCGGAAAGTTTTAAAATAATGACTATCAGGATGGGATAAAAGACAATACTGAGGAAAGTGCTGGAGCGTGCAGAAGACTTGTTGTCACTTGATCCCCAGAAACAAATGGTATGTTTTTTACTATCAATAATAATCGACTCAGTTATAACGAAACCTAACTCTCCAACCTTGATAGAGTCCAACAGCATATCCGAGCCCTTGTGGGTGAGAAATTATTCTTCACCCATCAATTTCTCTCCCATACGCGGGATGTAGCGAACCTCTCGCTGCTCTATCGCTACTTCCACGGAAAGTGCTCGGAAGAACTATATTCATTAGTTCCACCAGTTCTAACCTTCACGGCTAGGACACGCCATACATGTTATATTTTAACAACCCGCCCACATTCCCTCCGTATTTCATCGGTGAGAAGTAAGTTCCACTTGAAGAGCTTCTTCCCAGAAGCCATTGGTTTGTGGAACAGACTCCCAAGAGGATGTTTCGCCGATCAATACGATCTTAACCTGTTCAAGTCTAGAGTCAATCGTTATCTTCCATACCTATCCGCACAGATTGCCACCTAACGTAATACTCTACCTTGAGTGGCCACCGGGCCTTTTAAAGGTTGAACCTTACTGTAAAAAAGATTAAATTAAAATAATTAACCTTATATTACCGTCACTACCACCACAACCATTATATCCATCATCATAACAATCACTATTAACCACCACCACCAACAACAACATTATAAGTAGAATCACCATGTTCCCTACACCATAACGATTACTCCACCACCACCACCACCACCACTGTATCCATCATTATAACAATCACTATTTTACCACCACCATCACCATTACAGCTAGAAGAACCATGTTCCTTACGGCATCACGATTACTCCATCACCGCCACTACCACCACCACCGCCATTAACACCACCATTGCGTCCATCATTATAACAATCACTATTTTACCGCCACCACCATTACAGCTAGAATGGCCATGTCCCTTATGGCATCACGAATACTCCAACTCCACCACCACCACCACCACCACCACCACCACTCTATCCAGCATTATAACAATCACTATTTTACCACCACCACCATCACCATTACAGATAGAATAACCATGTTCCTTACGGCATCACGATTACTCCCCCACCAAAACCACCACCACCACTCTATCCATCATTATAACAATCACTATTTTACCACCACCACCACCGCCACCATTACAGATAGAATAACCATGTTCCTTACGGCATCACGATTACACCACTGCCACCACCATACTATCCACCATTATTTGAATAACTATGTTACCCCTCACCATCGACATTACTCCCCCATCATAATCTCCATAAACCATTTTCAACCATCACCACCACAATCATGATAACTTTCACCATTGCTGCAACTCCAACAACCACCACCTCCATCACTATTATTTCCAATATCTACGCCACCATAATATCTGTAATCTTTACGACCATTTTCCCACCCCCCACGGCCACCACAATCTTCACCACAACCACCATCCCTAAAATTTCTGTCATGACCATCACCATCCTCAGCATCACTATAATTTCCACCGTTATCACCACCATCGTCACTACAACCCCCGCCTCACCCCAATACCTCAGATTTGATATCACACTCACCATCGCCATCAACGTAATTTCCGCCCCTCCCACTGCGAACACCACAATCTTCAGCTCTTCCACCATAGTCGTCACAATTTCAAACACCACAATCTTCCCCACGATAAATAGCTACACCACCCTCATCATTATCATCACTATTTTCCCGACTATCATTACCACCACCACCACCACCATCAAAATATCTACCACCACCATTATTATTATTTCTCTACAGCCCTCATCGTGACCACCACAAAAAGTTACAACAATAATTACAATAATTTTAACAAACACAATAACAAGACAGAAATAATAATAATAATAATAATAATAATAATAATAATAATAATAATAATAATAATAATGATGATGATGATGATAATAATAATGATGATAATAATGCTGGCGACTGCAGCCAGTCATTTTCGCAAGTATTAATAATGATAAGCGGAGATCAAGGAGTTTTAAAAAAATGGAACGTCGGAGAGAAAAGAAGTTTTTAACTCGATTTCGTGTAACAGATCAAATCGTTGTTGAAATGCCCGGAAGACAAAGAAGTCTCGCTGAGGAACGTGAGTTGAGGAAAAGCGAGAAAAAATAAAAAAAAATTAACAGGGGTGGGTAGGCACTGAAGATGTTTGCAGGGAGGAAGAATAGGAAGAAATAAAGCCATGTCGTGAGAATTTCTCCTCAGCCTGTACAATAGAAAATAAGTGGTAATTTATAAAATATGAATTCAATATAAGATTAAAAAGGAACGAAACTACATTCAACTTGATTCAGTAAAAAAAGAAAAAAGACAACAGCCTTTTACAGTTTAAAATTAAAAAAAAAAATATAAATTTATTGACAGAGGAAGCAATGTGTTAATATTTTACTGTCGTCAAGAACATTATGTATATTTTGAAATATATCTCCATTCGTTAAAACTTTGATCAACCAGTCAGTTAAGTTCTATACGTGATACATTTTGGGGCGACCATGTTTCGTTTGATAAATGACTAACTAGGTAGTACATTTTCCCACAGTAGGTTGCCATTTCTTTCTAAGATAGACTGGTTAACAACCACGGCGATTTTCGCTTTACCTTTAATTAGTCTACCTTTTAAACTCAAAAAGCTTGTCCATGAATATGAAAGGATCCAATTAAAAATAAGTAGACAAAACTTGTCTAAATTATTCAGTGAAACATGTCGCAAAGAAAATATCCTGATAAAATTTTATAAATGTTACCAACTTGTGACTGGTAAGGATAATTTCAAAGAGAATATTAATCTGGGGAGAGCATTATAATAATAATAATAATAATAATAATAATAATAATAATAATAATAATTGTGACGTCCCCCCGGTGTTGATGCGCCAAATGTGACGTCTGCCTGGCTGCGTCCGTCGTGCTATCCTGTCCTGTGACGACCAACTGGCACCAAATGTGACGTTCTAACCTTTTGGTGATTCGGATGGGAATCTGGTTAGATTCGGTATCAGCCTTGTCGTTCCCAGCTCGCCTCCAATGTCTGGTTACCGAAGTAACTGTTTTGATTTCCGGTCTAACCTACCCACGTTGTGATTTGATCTTAGGTAGACGAAATCAATCAGTCGCCGGGTCGTAATGCAAGTCGATTTCGAACAAGGGTGATATCGCACAAGTATATGTAAAAGAAAATAAAATAATAACTCGAAAAGTTCAAATGTGCTAAAAAAGGATAACAATATTTTATATATGGTTGCTGAATACAGGACTGCGTCTTCTTCCCAACACGCTATATGGATTCGTGACATTGTGCGTTTGTTAGGCGAGTCTTAACATCCTAAGTTGTTTGTTCTTTAAGAAACTTGTTCTTGGTGTATCTTCAGGCGATATTCGTAAAACTTGTTTCGGTGGTGTGAGTCTAAGTCGTTCTTCAAAAATAAATTGTTCTTGATTAGAAGTTGAGGTCGATAATGCGCGAATCTTAGTCAGCTTATGCGAGGCGGGTCTTCAGAGCTCTCAGCTCACTGCAACTGCTTGCCTGTCTGTCTCCAACCCCAACTGCGAACTTCACTCAACTTATCTGGAACTCGAACTGAACTTAACTCGCTGCGACTCTGCTTATATGGACGCCGACCAAAACCGGGGTGGGCTTGTCGGGGTTTGAGGTTCCTTGATAATTCTAAACACACAATCCACTTCTTTGTTTTCGGTCAGGAAAATTTTATTATATTCCATTTTTGGAAGTCTTTCGTCTTTCCACCTCCTTCTGTTCTCATATTGGTATCTCACCATGCCCTCAGAGGGTGTCAACGGGTTTCCCCTCTCTCTCACAGTGGCACCTCACACCTATCCCTTCAGGGGGGCGCAACAGGCCTCCCCGCCTTCTTCACATGATTACCTCCGCCTAACGCTCATGCCACCATTCAGCCAATGGGCGCTCAGCAGCGTGGGTGTGGCCAGACTATCATCGGTTTAAAAAACCTTGCTCAAAGAAAAAAAAATATCTTCCCTTTTTTTTTTCTTTTCTTTCTTTTCTTCGAGGATACCTCACACCCTAGACTCTTATCTTAACCGAATCACCTGGAATTCGTCAATCAAATTTTCGCCAGCATCAAGTGGGTGGCCATTTGGACGTATTTGCATTCTTGGTGCTAATTACTGATCCGATAAAATAGTTTCGCTATCATAGCCAGCCCTGACGATAAACAGATGCTCCTCTCAATGATATTCTGCATATAGACAAAGGCTTAACCTTTCCTTCATGGTGGTCAGCGGACAGTTTTGTTTTTCTCGGAAAGTGCGTGCTTAATTAATTTTTATTTTTATCTCTTTAGAATTCTGCGGGAGGTAACTTGTCCAACTTGAAAATTCCATTTACCATTGCCATGGGCAGATTGGACATATCTTACTCTCCGCCCCGTAACATAAATCAGATTAATTTCTGTGTTTTACTTTCTCGACAATGGCAATAAAAATCTTACCACTTTTCCTTGTCAGAAAAATAACACCACCTAGTGTTCTTTTCGTGATGGCTTCTTATCACCTAAATTTAATTCTCGCCTTTCTTTTTTTTCTTCTTTCTTTCTAGCGACGTAAATAGTGTCACATAATAATAATAATAATATTAAAGAAGAAAACTTTTTCTCAGTTATAATTTATTTCGTGAATATTTCTATATTCATCTCTTCAGATCGAAATCTTTTAGTAAATGGAAACAATTTCTCTGTACTTTTATCTATATATAGATATATTCACAAAATAAATTATAACCGAAATGAATCTTTAAGGTTTTCTTCTTGATTATATATATATATATATATATATATATATATTGAACAATAAAAAATATTAAAAAATTAAAATCTTCAGTTACACTGGATTAATATTTAATATTTCTTAATATTAATATTTCTTCGTTTTTATTATTTCATTTAGATTCCTCGACTAGTTTTGGCCAACATGGCCATCATCAGGAGAAGAAATATTTCTGCTTGTTGGTAGCAGTGAACTACAGAAATGAATGTCTTGATGGAGAAAATGAACTTTTGTCTGTAATTTTCATTTGTTTTTTTATTTTTTTACCATGAATTTTGGGCAGACTTTGTGTGTGTGTGTATATATATATATATATATATATATATATATATATATAGTAATTTACAGACAGACTGTTTCGCTTTATCAGAGCTTCTCAGTGTAGATAGACGACCGATTGCTTTAAGGCGAGCTCGAAACCCGACTTGACATCATTCAGATCTCTTACCTCTAGACCGTCGTCGCATGGCGGGAAGGAAGGGGATTTTAACGTTTTTCTCTATACGAAATATGCCAGTGGCTCATAGAACTTATTCAGTTTTACTTGAAGAGTAATGCTTAATAGGAGTAGGAGCCGCTGTTTTTTAAAACCACCTTTTCCCCTACAGGGCTCAACCTAAGACTCATGATATTATTAAGTAGTTAACAAAATATGGGATTTCAATATATATATATATATATATATATATATATATATATTGAGATCTCTCTCTCTCTCTCCATATATATATATATATATATATATATATATATATATCCAAGTATAGGATTGGTGTATAGGGAATGAATTCCAATAACCAACAAATATTATTCTTAAAAGAGTGCTCAATACAAAGTAGAGAAAATATAATTATTTATTCGAAAATTATAGCATAAATATGTTATAAAATTCCTTAAAAAATAGCCATTTTGTTTCAACACTTCTGGTGTCTTTAAATGGCTATTTTTGTAGTGATTTTATAACATTTTTCTGTTATAATTTTTGAATAAATGATTTTATATATATATATATATATATATATATATATATATATATATATATATATACGTATTGTACTCCCGCCATTTTCCCTTTGGAAAAAAGATGGTGTATTTTGTTAATTCCGTAATATTATAACAAGACTTTCTCAAGTAAGACTTTTATGTTTACTCTTATTTCAACACATTTTTCTTCACGGTCTTTTCACATCACAGCTTCCTGAACATCCTGTAGCAGTCTATTATCATCATTTAATTATTGTGCACGAATAGGCTTGACCGTACTTTCGCACCAGACCGTCATGGTTTGAATTGCAGGTTTGAACTGACCCCAACCAGTGGGTGGAGATGCGTGATACATGAATTGTCAGTGGTAACAATCGACGATCAACTCGCTGGAGGGTAAAAGGTGAATTTTGCCCTGTTTCGGATCAAATGATGATAACTAAAATCATTAACATTACTCGGGGGAACAGTGTCAGCCTGTTCGTTACTGTAAAACTCACTACCTTGAGCAGAGTGGAACACGGCCGAGACTTTGCCGCCGAAGGGCAAAGTTTCGTCCAGGCAGGTAGACAGGCTCTGAACTCGTTTATGCGGGTTCTAAGAGAATATTTTTGGCCGAGCCTACGGACTCAGAGAACTCACTGTATACTCGGCCTTGTGCTGTTAAATATTAACATTACTTATAGTGGATGTGCGGGTGATGTATGAGAGTGGCTTAGAATTAGAAATCTGAGTGCCGAGTTCAAATTCTAGTCGGCTTCTCTGCATCCATATACGCCCAAGTACCATTGGGGAAAGCATGAACCCTTTCGCTTACCACCAATCTATGGATTAAACATTTTTTAAAATTAATTCATCCCAATTGACTGACTTGTTTTTTTACGGCTTATCAACACATTGCAGGTTATTTAAAGCCAGAAAATATTTTTAGAGTATAAGAGTTTTATTTTTTAGACAGTAATAATTTAGTGATACGAGTCTTACTAATTAACACATAGCTATGGGGCGGTGGATTCATACCGTTCCCAAGGGTATTTGCGAGTAAGTGAATATGACGAACCCAACTGGATTTTGATTCCGGCTCTTCGATTAACAATTCCGAGCCATTACACCAACTACACATCCAAGCTTACAGCATCTGGTATTCCCAAGCGGCCACCTATCTATGTACTGACAAGGCTCGACGTGGCTTAACTTCGGTGATGTGGCCGTAAGCCTAATTCGCCTCAACCAAGGCGATTGACTCTTTGCCACTAAGACGCAAAGGGCTACCGAGAGTGAAAGAGAATGAGAAGATTTTAGAAGGAACCGGAAACCCAATCCTAAACAGGAAACAAAGGATAAATATCTGATCATATTCAAAATAGTGTGGAGGAGTGTGAACCAAGCGGTAGTCGAACCTATATACTCCTATTGAGGAGAAACAGATGATTAAAAAATTTTTCAAGAGTTCATGCGTAGATGTTAGAAGCTTCGATTTGAAGTAGATTTTAGAAGGAAGCGGAAAACCAATCCTAAACTGGAAACAAGGGATGAACCTCTGCTCCTGTTCAAAAAACCTGGAAAAACATTGTTATTCTAAACAAACGTTGATGCAATATTTAATCGTAAAGTAATAGAATTATTCTTACAATAAAAATAATTTTTTGGCTTTAAATCACCCAGCAAGGGTTGATAACCTGTAAAATACAAATAAAAAAAAACGTTATATATAAATCTTAATTCAGTAAAGAAAAATCTTATTTTTTTCACATTTTGTAGTCACATATTCTCATAGATTTTGGCTAATAAAAAGGCGACAGATTAAGTATATACACCCTGGTGCAAATTAATTATGAAGTTTATTAATTATAGAATCAGTTGTACACCCTTGTGCAAATTAATTGAAACAAAACGAATAATTCTGTTATTTACTTTTTTCGTATTTTTCCAATGAAACATGACCCAGTGCACATGTTACTACTTCGTATGTCCATTCCACGAAGTCGTTCCTTGCAGATTGACCGCAGACTCTCGATTGGATTTAAATCAGGAGAGTTTCCGGGCCAGTCGATAGTACTTGGATTTTCTCACTGGTAAGTTTTGCTTGTGTGTTCGTGTAGCGTTACAATTTTCGTACACTTCTTTGGAGTAACATCCATCGCAGACAATGGCTGTAGGACAACTAATCGACAGACGAGACAATAGTGTCTGTTTGTGATGAAAATCTCGTGCAATCACGGATGACCCAATATTTTTTAAGGTCAAAGAAATTTCCGCATACACACCGTAAATAGATTCATATTACTTCACACCACTGCAAATGACCTAATCCGAGGAAAAAGTAGAAATCGATTGCACCCTGTCACCCCAGTGCATCTAAAACTGACCGTATGGTGAAAGAAAGGAAACTAAATCGGTTGTTTTAATTAATTTTCACAAGGGGGTAGATTACAAATATATATATATATATTTTCAGTATTATGTCCCACATTCAGCCAAACGAAAATTTTGCCCCCCCCATTGCGTTCTCCTCTGTGAATGTAATGCGAAATATTTTTGATGTGCAAAAAAGTGGCTTCTACCAGTAAAGCCCCTTTGGAATTGCTGATCCGATACTGGAGTTGGTGTCCACTCCATTGGACGACATGACGGCGTCTAGCCAGCTGCATTTTTTCCTCGACATGTTATGGTCATTTGGTGTGCCGGCTTTAAAAGCATCATTTTATTTTGCAATGGAAAAATATATAGCGAACAAGACTGAACTTTAATTGATCAGGGAAATTCCCAAGGACAAAAAGGAGAAATATGAGAACAAATCTCGCTAGAAGCGCGTTCTATAATTTCCGTTTCCTGTTGGTTACGCAACGGCCGTAGAATGTGAAAACGACCTGAATATTGAGATAAAAGGTAAAAAAAAAAAAATTCATTTTCTTTAACGAAACGAAAATTTATATCCTTATCTGTAAAGATAAGGATATAAATTTTCGTTTCTTTAAAGAAAATGAATGTTTTTTTCATCCAGCTTTCTTTTATCTCTCTCTCTCTCTCTCTCTCTCTCTCTATATATATATATATATATATATATATATATATATATATGTGTGTGTGTGTGCGCGCGCGCGTGTGCGTGTATATATATAAATATATATATATATATATATATATATATATATATATATATATATGTATATATTGTTGTTGTTGATTTGATGAAAACAACGATAATTCTTCTTCAATGAGATTCCTTTCAAGAAAGAAATGAAGCCTTACAAACCGCCCCCAGAAGCTGATGTACTGGAGCGTGACGGAAGCCACGGGGCCCCCGTGCTTACTGGAGTGGAACCAATTGCATTGTTGAACACAACAGCAGTTGGCAGAAGGCGGCGAAAAAATCTGAAAAAAATAGAAGTGAAAAAAAATTATAACCAGTATATGTTTTCGTCATCAGATTTTCAATGGTTTAACGAAGATAAAAGTTTAATAGACGCTGGGCGCAGAGATCCCATGCTAGGCTTAAAATGGTGACAAGGAGAACAGGTACAATGCGTACAGGCAGGCAATGGATATTCGATAACCCATTTTTTTCTTAAAAATAATTGACTTATTTTGATACTTATATATATTCGGCTTCGATTGGGAACAGAAAATAATGAGTTTGTGCGGAAAAGGGTTGCAAGTTTGGTGGAACCCCAGGAACATCTTTTAATTACTTAGGAGCAATCTTGTCTAAAGATGGTACCAGCTGCTCAGAAATCCGTACATGGATTGCTACAGCTATGGTAGCGATGACCAAATTGACAAGAATATGGAGGAGTAAAATCACCTTTCAAACAAAGTACAGACTGTACAAATTGCTGGTAATCTCCATTCTCCTATATTGATGTGAAACGTAGACACTATTGGCAGATGCAGAGAGAAGGATCCAAGCGTTTGAGAACAAATGTATGAAGAATCTCCTAGGAATTTTCTATTGGGGCGGGGGAAAACAAAACAAAAAACAATGAGTCTGCGCGGAAAAGGTTTGAAAGTTTTGTGAGACACCAGGAACCTTTTTTCGCCACTGCCAAACAGAGGAAAATGGCATGGTTTTATACGGCAAGACGACCTGTGCAAGACCACCATGCAAAGCACCATTGAATGTGAACGTAGGAGAGGACGTCAAAACAACAAAGAAAAAAAAAGCCCCCCCCCCAAAAAATGGATGGACAATGTCAAAGAATGAACGGGTATGACTGTATCAAAATTGCTGATGACTGCCGTTGATAGATCGTGTCGAAAGTGTTAGTATTAGAAAAGTCAAGGGATGATAATGATGATATAAATTAATCATACCAGCGGTCTATAATGAACACTTTTAACATCTTAACCTGAAAAGGCAAACGAAAGTGAATTACAAAAGAACTATATATAAAATAAAAAATTAACATATCACCACATCTATTAGAAAGATGAAATTTAGATTTTTATCATTGAATTTATTCCAAAATTCTATCAGCAGATAGCTATTGATGTCAACAACTAAATAGCTATTAATTAAAAAAAATTAATAATTAATGTATAATTTTAAATTCATTAACTAATAGAAAATAAAAGTAATTCATATTACTAAAATCATAGAAGCAAATTAAAAATCAGAAGAATAAGGATTCCTAATAGTAGAGATGCTAATCAGATAACTTCAGATACAATTTCGATTTTTATATCCTCATAATATAAATGTGGATACTGTTGTCAGAAACAGAGAGAAGGATGCAAGCGTTTGATAAAAAATGCATGAGAAAACTTCTTAGCATTTTCTATTGGGAACAATTAACCAATGAGTTTGTGCGGAAAAAGTTTGAAAGTTTTGTGGGCCACCAGGAACCTCTTCTCGCTACTGTCAAACGGATAAAAATGGCGTGGTTTGGACACGTTAAAAGGCACGGCAGCCTGTACAAGACCATCATGCAAATCACTGTTAAAGGTGGACGTAAGAGATGATAGCCAACGCGAAAACAGGTTGGACAATGTCAAACAATGGACGTGTATGACTGTACCAGAATTGCTGATGGCTGCCGTTGATAGATCGTTGTGGAAAACAGTTCGTATGGCTTCTATATTCGGATTCGCCCTCCGATTACAAACGTCAAGGGGATTATGATGTTGATGATCATGGTTCTAATCATGGCGATCTGTTCATCACCATTCGGGTGCTATACTGAGCAGACCTTAGTTGCAGTTCAAGAATTTATCCCATCAGAATCGTATAGAGATTTTCTAAGCGTAGCTTAGATATGTCACAAGGCCGAACGTATGGGGCACCCACTGAGGATCAAACTCACTTCTCAGTCTTAATTGAGACAAGTTTGCGAATTATTAAACAACATCGACGTACCGCCGCCAGGATCGGAGATTGATTTACTCAGCATAGCTTAAATGTGGCACAAGGCCGAAAGTATAGAGCACTCACTAAGAATCAGGTGGTCGGATGTGCATGGGGGGAGTCATTGAGAGTGCAGAGGGAACAAGGGACAAAAAAAGGTGATCATACACAAAACGTCTAAACCAGCATTAAAAAAAAATGTCGAAAAATAAATTTCTCTGGACATCAAACGCAAGTACAGCTAGAGAGTCAAGACTGCTTTTCTATTTAACCCATAGTCGGAGGGAAAAGACGTGGTTTCATACTAAGGCCATTTGTGCGAAAGTTAAGGTGCTGATGACTACCGTTGATAGATCGTGTCGAAAGAGTTTCAATGGTTTAACGAAGATAAAAAGTTTTTTGTTTTTTTATCCCATTACAATTAAAACAAGGCTCGCTAATTTCTCAGTATACCATCTCTATATCTGTATTTATTGTATTTTGATGTAATATATTTTACAAGTATGACCTGTGAATATCTTAGAACAACTTAAACACAATTTAATTTCTTTTATGTGTCAGGCATGAATCGACCTCTTCTCCCCCCAGCTATGGATTAATTAGTAATATTTGTATCACTAAATCATTATATATCTAGAAAACATTCTTACACTCTAAAAGTATTTTCTGGCTTTAAATAACCTGCAAAGGGTTGATAAGCCAGAGAAAAGGAATAACGTTGATAAGCTATTTAACCCATAGCTGGAGGGAAAAATATGCTTTCATACCAAGGCTATTTGTTCGAAAAGCGTAACGATCTCGAAAGGAATACGAGCACGGCTCGCTGTATATCTGTATATACATATTTTTTCTATTTTGATGTAATATATTTTACAAGTATAACCTGTGACTATATAAGACGCTTAAACACAATATCTCGTTCAATATATTGGCTCTTTTATCATCCCATTGTGTCCTTTTGACATCTGGTCACCCAAACTCATTTAGCATATTACCTGCTGTTTCAACTTGCGTCTTTTGCATCCAGCATGTGCTACAAGAGTTAAAGTCTTCATTCTTCTTTATGTTTAACTTATGAATCCACATCTTTTACCCCCAGCTATGGGTTAATTAGTAAGACTTGCATCACTAAATCATTATTAGAATGAATTGGGACAATCTTACTCCGTGGGCTAAACAATTCCAACGTATGTTACATGAAGAAGGTCGGAGGGTACAACGGTGGAAACGTCGTGAATATGGCAATACAGATCAGGACAATAAGCCGAACAATGTAAATAGTTACATTACTTCATCACATATATATATATATATATATATATATATATATATATATATATATATATATATATATATGTAGTTGGATTGATGTGATTTTGTGACCCTGCGTTTCCCGTTATTTGCGACGATATATATATATATATATATATATATATATATATATATATATATATATATATATTATATATATATATATGTGTGTGTGTGTTAGCTCTATAACTGGTATTGAGCGCTTTCCAATAAGTACCGCGCATATATAATATATAAATAATATATATATATATATATATATATATATATATATATATATATACACACAATGCATATATATATATATATATATATATATATATATATATATATAATGTCATCCACAGACAGACTGTTTCGCTGTATCACAGCTCATCAGTGCGGCTAGACATCCGGTTACCTCTAGCTATGATCGAAACCCGACTGAAATGATATCAGGCGGATATTCTACCATATATATTCTATATATATATATATATATTACTTAAACTTGACTAGGCGTAATTATGTAATAGAAATTATTCTATTCACTTTCTGATTAGTAGAAACGTTCATTCTCTTTCTTTACAAATTGCTTTGTTTACCTTAGGATTCGAAACTGAGCAGACATGTCTATTTCAAGAGTCAGTGTAAAAGCTGCGTTTAAAGGCAACACTAAACTTGGCTTGGACATCGACGCTCTTCTGTAGCCGAGCGGCCAAAGTATTAGGTTGGTGCAAAAATAATGTCGGTTTTTGTCGTACTTTTTAACGTCAAAAACCGACCTTATTTTCACCAACCTAATACGTCAGATTTAATGATCGTTTCTCCTAGGGGAACGCAGTTTCGAATCCCGCCGGAGAACGCATATTTTTCTCTAATAAGATTTCTCGAATTTCAGGCTGGTAGACGAAAATAAATAAATATGCTACTCAAATACGAGTATCCACTAAAAATAACGTTTGTAGTTACCTCCACAAAACTCGCGACCCCTAATATTTCAATGAATTTTTAAAAATGAAAAATCTTTCTTAAAGCTTTCATTTTAGCTTTAATTGAAAGCTAAAAGATTAAATTTACTATTTCCAGTAAGCAAAATACTCTGGTGTATTTCAAACAGAAATTATATCGATTGGAATTGATTCTCATTTTTTTTCAGTTACACCGTCAAAGACGTCCATTTTTTAGACATCTGTAAACATAAGTTAGTTCTCGGTTTTAAAAATATTGCAAAAATAAGATATACTTTTCTGAAATTTTATTTGACGAATATTAGCTGATTTAAAGTATAATTAATATGACTAGAAACAAATATTATTTACTTTAATTTTAAAGTATCGCAGAAATTAATTTTTTAACCAAACAGTAGCTGTCTTTTTAACCGACAGTAGCCGTGTTTACGTCTTTGACGAGGTGATAACAAATGTTGTTCTACAGAGAGTGTATCTGTAAAACATAGTTTAAGAAAATGACGTGAGCGCCTTTTTTTAATATATATTTTTAAGTACTAAGTAATCTTAAAATTTTGGAAAATATTCTTCATAATCTAATTTTAGGAATGTTGACTTTAAATTTTAATTTATCGCTCTTAATTTCTGATAATGTCGTGTATGGTCACCCATACTTGCTAAAATGGGCGCGTTTATACATATGAAAAAATTCAAAATTCTTTTAAAAATCTTGATGTTTGTAGGTATTAAGCTTTGCCATTTATGATTACTAAATATAGTTTTCACTTAATAATAATATAGCCTAAAATCTGAAATTTTTACAGAATTTAAAAAATTTTAAAACATTATAGATTATTATAATTAAAATTTAAAAAATTGCATTATAAAAATTTCATTATTTATCGAAATTTTTTTCATTATGACAATAGTATTCTTAATATATCTTATTCATAAGAACAATTTGTGTTTTTATTTTACAATTCAGAGCATATTTTCGGTAAATGTTGTTTATGTTGAACAATAACAAATTGATGATTTAAATTCTCCAATGACTCCTTATTTAACTAATATAACTATGAAGAGGCTGAAATTGTAATTTTTAGTAAGTGTTAGGGTTAGATGTATTATATATATATATATATATATATATATATATATATATATATATATATATATATATATATATATATATTATATAGTAAGTGTTAGGGTTAGATGTATTATATATATATATATATATGTATTATATATATATATATCTATATATATATATCTATATATCTATATCTATATATCTATGTATATATATATATATATATGTATAATACATCTAACCCTAACACTTACTAAAAATTACAATGACTATATATATATATATATATATATATATATATATATATATATATATTTGTGTATTTACCAGGATTTTCTAAAAAAAAAATTTAAAAATAATTTCATCCATTTGTGAATAAAACCTGAAAATTTCATTAAAATCCGACAAATATTTGATTTTTTTTTATAATAATTTCTTAAAGAATGTGTTTTTAACGCAAAAAAGACGCTAAAATTCCATAGTCATTTTTGGCTCACAGCTGTCGCAAGGAAAACACGATATTTAACCAAGATTTTGAACGTGCTAGAAAGGATTAAAAATTTAATAAAACAATAAAAAAAATAATTTAGTTATTCTTCTTAATAACAAAATAAATGTTTGGACAATAAAACTTTTGTTTTTGTCACGTTTGGAGGCTTTTTCATCATTCTACAACCTTTTTGTAGCGAAAAAGTGGAGCTACCTACGTTTAACTAATAAAAATCTGTCAGATTAATAAATAAAAAAAAATCCATCCTTTCTTCATATATATATATATATATATATATATATATATATATATATATATATATATATATATAAACGACCCTTTATATATTCTTGCCAGAGCGGGGAGCATAAAATGTACCTCGTTGTTTACATAGATATAGAAACACACGTTTGTATTTCGTATAGAAAATCTTTGCATTTCTGCTCGAATGGCTATCTCGTTGATTAGGTGGGTGTGTACAACTGGAAGCGTGTATTTATATTTCCACAAAGAACAACATGCTCCCGCCCCTTGTGTTAAAGAGTTCTGATGAATTACGTTTCTCATCGTTGTGTCTATAAGCGGCCGACAATGACCGACAATAGACGAGGCGCGACAACCAATTTTACGCAACGTTGGAGAAGCCGTAGGGGTAAGGAAAGACGTCGGTCGAGGCTACACAGGGACGGGTAGGGGTTGTTGGCTTGCAGTGACTGTAAGTTAAATGCTCGGATGTCAAAGAAGAAGCACAGCGGAAAAGGGACGTTAATATCCAAACAATAAAAATAATGATAACTGTTGGGAGATGAAGTGGTTTAAACAGGAAAAAAAGAACAGGAAGGAAAACGAGAATGAAACAAAGAAAAAGAAAAATATATGCGGGCGAAGCAAGAGGGAAATACATTCATGCCTTCTTGTACGACAGCTATTGCCCCAGACCCGGCAAAATGAATTATTTCGTCCGTCATGGGGTAGATTACTCGGGAATAACACACACTTCTCACCCATTTGTTGGTATTCAGTCAGTCATGTGCAATGCGTGATACACGATAGGCACATAATCTGACGAGGCAGATTTTCTTCCCGCAGTAGTTTGCCATTTCCTTCTGCGATAGACCAGTTGCCATCCAAGGCTATAGAACCCGGTCTGTCCTGCTATTTACCCATAGCTGGGGGGAAGATAGAAGAAGAGGATTCATACCTTTACAAAGGATATTAGCACGTCGATCAATCAGTTATGTGCCATGCGTGAAACACGCTTAGGCGATCATGTATCTTTCGATACATGACTGACGAGGCAGATTTTTTCCCGCTGGTTTCCACTTCTTTCTGCGGTAGACCAGTTGCCATCCAAGGCTACAGAACCCGGTCTGTTCTGCTATTTACCTATAGCTGGAGAGAGAAGAAGAGGTTTCATACTTTTCCCAAGTAAGTGAATGTAATAGATTCGAACTCGGCTCTCCGATTCCTCAAGCTGAGCCGCTATCCGTTATTCTACCGTGCCTTATTGGTATTAGGCTTAGTTTAATATAATTTCCTAGAAAAATGGAGATACGAAGATTGTGTTGCGTCAACAGCTATCTAATATCGTCAGAAAATTGTCCAGCATTCAATGCCATATAGGAGATTAGATATTACATATCAGTTCAGCTTCCTGGGTAAGACGATAAACTACGTCCAACAGCAAGGCCTCTGATCAGGACGTTTTGAGGAGCATGGAACCCCTTTTTATTGCTATTGTTCCCAGGTCCACCTTGAACCCGGGGTGGTAGCACCTGATAGGGTCCCAGCTATGGGCAAGTAGTGAACACCTAAACTGGAGTCAAAACTGCATGAAAGTATAAAAATAGATTCTTATAGTAAAAATACCCGAAATATATTTTTGAAAAAAAAAATATTACCAACAATATATTTAACAATGGATAAAAACCCGTCTTCACAAAAAGACATCAATCAAACCTTATCTGCAAACTGATTTCTTACAAATACTTATTCTATTCATACGATCCTATCCTAACACCCCCCCCAAAAAAAACAAAAAAACAAAGGGTTCAATTCGACAGTCCAACCACCTGAGGAAGACTGGAGCATACAACGGTCGAAACGTTGTAATAAATATGGCGACAAAGATGAAGACAATAGTCTGAATAATCAATCAATCTATCTATCTATCTATCTATCTATCTATCTATCTATCTATCTATCTATCTATCTATCGCATACTGTTCATATCTATCTATCTATCTATCTATATATATATATATCTATCTATCTATCTATCTATCTATCTGTACATAATACCTCATCTCAGAAAGATAGATTATTTACCGACTGAGAAAGCTAGCTAGTTCGCTAGATATGATACGATATTTCGAAATTCAGATCGGGTGATATAAACTGATAGATACATAATAGACTGAAGTAGATAAATTGATGGGTATCTATCTATCTATCTATCTATCTATCTATCTATCTATCTATCTATCTATCTATCCGTAGACATCGGGTTTAACGAACATTATTTTTCATAAATATGTAACCTTGCTAGAAATCCTTGCCATTGAGCTTCAAGATTCGTCTTTACTAATGCCCCTGATACCCCATTTTTTATATTGATTATTGTATTATATTATTGTTGGTTACCGTTTTTACACAATAATTTGGTTATTTATAGCATCATGGCGGCTGAACCACTTCGAAAACGTGTTATTTTTTACATAATGAAATGGATTCTTCAACGACCACTTCTTACAATGCATATAAGCTAATCTAGACTAAATACATTCTGGAAGTAATATACAAGGAGAGCATAAAAGAAATGTTTAAAATAAAATGCGTAATTTTTTTTTAGTAGCGCAAAACAAACAATAAAGTCGTCCGGATTCTGCGGTTTCAATTATTTCCTTCATTTGATTTGAGTGAAGCAGCAGACAGAGAAATTGGCGGGCATTTTATCCGACATCGGGAGTTGATCAGACGCGCTCTTCAGATGTCAAACTCGGGTGGGAGCCGACTGTGACAGTAAAAATAAAACACGCGCATAAATACTTATATATATTTATATATATATATATATATATATATATATATATATATATATAGATTGATAGATAGATAGATGGATAGATGTATATGTAAGAGTCCGCCAAACAAATGTATACACAGTTTAGGAAAGTAAAAACTTGTCTGTCGTAGTTTTATCAAATTGCGGTAACACTGTATACTGTAGCATTTTCTCGACAAATGGCGTCAACAAGTCCTTAAGGATGTTGCGTATCGCAGTAAAATCGACTACGCTGGAAATTCAAAATTAATATGAAGCAGCAATACCACTGGACACTTTGGCCAACGTTGTCCAAGCAGGAGTTGACGGTAGTAATAATTTTGTGGAAGTTAAAGGCCACCATTTTGAGCATTTTAGAGTCCTAAGGTAACTTGTATTAACCTCGTGATGCCTGAATAAATTTAGCATTACAATATCTTTACAAGTTTCCCCTTTCCTAAAGAGTGTGTACCTTTTCTCTCTCTCTCTCTCTCTCTCTCTATATATATATATATATATATATATATAAATATATATATATATATATATATTATTTTGTGTGTTCAGTACTTCGTGAAAAGCGGTCAATATCAGTGATAGAGCTAACATATTCAGTTATATGGATATGAGTTTGTGACCCAAGGTTTCACGCTATTTGCGATTATCAGACAAACTTTGATGATCTCAAAAGCATGAAACCCAGGTTCACAAATATCCATACAACTGTGTGTGTATATATATATATATATATATATATATATATATATATATATATATGCCCTTTTTGTTTCCATTTTTTAAAGACTTAGATTAAAATCATTGCCCACATGTTTAGCCAATGCTATTATAAGCAACCTTTTTATAATGACATTTCTGATATGTCAAGTCTCTTCTTCATCTGTAAGGAGATTGTCCAGCATTCACTGCCATATAAAGTGCCATATAGGAGAATTGATGATATATAATAGTTCATTATTCTTTTTTTTTTTCGTTATTAACGAAATTTTCATTTTCCTTAATACATTGCTTAGCTTTTGTAAGACATCTTTCGCTATCCCTGTGCACATTAGGATTTCAGTGTTGCATTTTCCGTCTTTTATTAAAACCCTTGGGCGTATAATTCCCGTGTTAACAAAGAATGTTAGTTTATTTCTTTTCTTTCATCTACGGTGGAGTTTCCCAAACTTTTTCAAACACAGAACCCTTCTGGATTTAGAAATTTGGGGGCAAAACCCTGATACTAATACTCTTATATGGTTACAATATAAATATTTTCAAATACTTTTATAAATAATAATTACATTGAAAAAGCAATTAAAAATAATACATATTGATATATTTTTTAATAAAAATGTTATTTTTTTTAAATTTTCATACTTCCCACAAGTAACACTTGGAATTACGAACAATGTTAATATGAAATTTATTTCATATGTAATCAGAATTTTTTAGAACAATCAATGCAAACAATGCTTTTGTTTTATATTGTCACATAATTTTTTAATGTTTGGCTTTATACTCGAGAGTTTGACTCTCAAGTCAGCAGCAGGATAAATTTTTATTTCGGTATTTAGATTTTAACAGGAAAATCCATTTTCATATAAGTAGGTTGGTGTTGCGTTTTTAACCGAAATGTATACACATGAACGTTACGCCAACGAGAGTGTATTAACAGACAGATTTTTTCCAATATGTCGAGAAAATTAACTTTTAGATTTATGTGGTGTCATAATAAACAGATGATATCACAATCAATAACTACTTTTCAATTCAACAGTAGCATAATACAATTATCATTTACTGATGATATACGATATAGAAAAATATTGCAAAATACATTCACAACATTATAGAATAATCTAAATATAGAAATTATTTACGAACCTTGATAATGTGTTATGTTAAACATTTATTAATCTGAACTTTCGTCACGGAACCCCAGACATTACAATGCGGAACCCCTGGGTTCCGACGAACCTACTTTGGGAATATTTGCTCTACGGTTTTGCGTGAGAGTAGGATTAATTTAAGTCTTCGTGGATTTTTTGTTTAGTTTCCAAAAATAAATCTATCTATCTATCTATCTATCTATCTATCTATCTATCTATCTATCTATCTATCTATCTATCTATCTAATACACCCTTTTCACATCTATCTATCTATCTATCTATCTATCTATCTATCTATCTATCTATCTATCTATCTCTCTCTCTCTCTCTCTCTCTCTCTATCTATCTATCTATCTCAACCTTTTTTTAAAGCAACGGCACACTTAGGAGCAAATGAAAACATCGCAGCATTATGAAATAAAATTATAGATTTAAAAAAATAGACACAAAAATAAAACTGATTTATTTCAATGTTTCTATTCAATTATTTTTTTAACCGTTATCACCCCACCCAAGCAAGGCATTACAACCACTAGCATGCAAGGGGTTACAGGGTGTGGCGGAATTAGAAACAGAAACATTAATAATGAATCGAAAGAGAAAAGAGCAATCAGGAAGACAGTAGATAGCGATTGACATTGCATTTAAATTTTGGCAGAATAAAGCTGTCTGGAATTCATGCAGCAGGAAGGAAGTTCCACAAGCGAGAAATGCGAGAGAAGAAACTGTTAGCAAAGAACTTACGGTTACATCTAGCCAGCTCAACTGTAAATTGATGAGATCTCGACGCCAGTCAAGTACTGCGCTCAAATTCATACAGTCTAGCTACCACTTGTGCACCTTATTTAGTGCGTAACCCGAGCCTGGTGTTTTGTCGTGATTTCTTCAATGTTTGGTCAAATGTGCGATAAGCAGACCCCCATTTCTTCTTTATTTGAGCGTAGTCTTTCTCGTTTCTTATTTTTGATGTTAATTAGGGTTGAGAAGCCCAATTCCCATAAATAAGAAGTAGAAAATTGCAATAAAACTGATAAAGCCTTTTTAGCTAATGCGGGATATTCTGTTTGTATTGAAACCCAAAATATATCAATGGGTACCATCGAAGGTTTTATTTTGAACACTCAATCTTTAGAAATGGTGGCCAATTCTTCTCCTTGACATTACTGAAGTCGAATATTAGAATGAACATAGAGCAAAATAATTATTTAAAAAGTTTTTTATTTTTCAATTCATTTATTCAAATACTAGTGCTGTATAATTACTGCTTCCATACATAAATACATACTTACATACAAACATACATACATATATATATATATATATATATATATATATATATATATATATATATATATATATCGATGCTGGTTTCATTAAATATTAAATAATATAGACAAGTTTTGTCTATTTATTTTAAGTAAATTCTCTCGCGTGGTCACGTGTGACGTCACGAGCTGCGGTGCGATTGTTGCTTCCGCGTCTCGTATACACAAGTTTGTCGTTGCTTAGAAATCTTTCATGCAACAAAAACAGACAATCATTATTGTTTTGTCCGTGTATTGTTTAATATATTGTAATTTAATTGTCATCTTTGATAATGGCTTATGTAAGCCGTAAGCTTAGATAGGATTAAAAAATGTATCAATATTGTGATTTTCTTTCTTTGTTTAATGATAATGTTATTAAGCTTATCAGACAATATGAAAGGAATTTACTTAAAATAAATAGACAAAACTTGTCAATATTATTTAATGAAACATGCATCAACGAAAAAATGCTGCCTAGATACACACACAGTATATAATTGTTTTGATAAAATTCGCCTGAGGATACCGTAAAGTTGAAACCAAGGTAGCCGATTCAAATGACATTCTGATTTTTAAAGTTAAAAGCTCTACAGTGGTACATTACTTTTGCTTCTCCACAGGTGCATTACGTACTTTTTAATACTACTGTTTCCTGGTCTGATTCAACTCTGACCATTAACTTTTTATTTATTATATATATATATATATATATATATATATATATATATATATATATATATATATATATATAAATTATATATATATATATATATATATATATATATATATATATATATATATGTATATATTATAATAATTTTTAAAAAATATGATTGCATCGCTACACAGGAATAACTATGTTTCAAAAACAGAAGCTAAAAACTTCCAATTTAATTATAGAAATTAAATTAACCTAAAGTACTTAATTCTGTTTAATTTTCAAGAGAATTTTGGAATAAGTTATTTTGAAATTTACGTAGCTTTATTATTACGTAGCTTAATCATTTTAATAAGGGGCGGTATATATATATATATATATATATATATATATATATATATATATATATATATATATATATAATTTCTATATATATTATAAATGCGCGGTACTTAGAAAGTTCTTAATATCAGTGATAGAACTGACATATTCAATTGTATGGATATGAGTTAAAAACCCTGGGTTTCACGCTTATGCGATTATCAGACTGCCTCTTGTCTAATATATATATATATATATATATATATATATATATATATATATATATATATGTATATATCTGTATATATATATTTGTAGAGAGAAAGAGAGACAGAGAAATACAAAAAGATAGAGATCAAAAAACTGAGATAGAAAAAGAGAGAAAGTGATTGAATCATAGAATGGTAAAACCTAATTCTAAAAACAAAAAACAAAACAATAACGAATCCTCAAAGAGAAATAATAATAATAATAATAATAATAATAATAATAAAATAATAGTAATAATTATTATTATAATAATTGCAGTGTTGAATAAGTGTTGATAAAAAACTCTTCAGATAATAACGAAGCCAAGCCAACTTACTCACACTAAAAACATCAAAATATAAAAAATATATAAGTAGAAAAAAAAAAAGATTTTAAAATAAAGAGAAAATAGACGCGCAATGTTTTCCGCCATTTTTTGTAGAATGTTGTGACATCGGATGTGAAAGAAAGAAAAAAAACCCTGGATACATCCAAGATTTTAAAAAAAAAATAATAAAAAAAGCAAAATATTGATACATAAAAATACAAACAAAAGTAAACAAAACAGAATAAATGAAAAGAAACATTTGTTGACAAGGTAGATGAATAGGACAGAAAGAAGAGAACGAAAAAACAGAAAAAAATGTCGATAACCCCCTCCCCAAAAAAACAAATAAACAATTTGAAATATATATTTGTACAGAACACGTTGAATATTAAAAATAAATCTTGGAAAAGTTTCAATGTCAAAATAGAAACAGAAAGAACAGCCAAAGAAAAGAAATTTTGTTTATTTATATATCTAGTCAGGCTACCACTCTCCACAACTTCCTGTCTTTCTGTCGTTTGTAAGTAATGTTCACCTCTTTTCCATATATGGCCGTAAGCCTCCCGGTTAATGGTCATATATTGAAACATAATCCTCGTACGATGACCAAAGTTAAGCAACTTCGAGTTTAGTCAGTAGCTAAATGGGTGACTGCATGGAAAGACCGGGTGCTGTAAGCTTGGACAGGCCGGTGGTGTAGTGGAATACGGCTTGGATCTGGAAATCAGAGAGGTGAATTCCAAATTGGGTGCGTTATATTCACTTACGCGAAAATAATCTTGGGAAAAGTATGAATTCACTTCTTCTGCCCCCAGCTATGGGTTAATTAGTAGGACTTTTATCAGTAAACCATTATGATCTCCAAAAGATTCTTACAATCTGAAAATATTTTCTGGTTTTAAATAACCTTAAAAAGGTTGATAAGCCATAAAAATGTCAACCAATCTTACCTTCAGTATGCCTCGTGTCAAATTCTCAAAACCCTAGTTTCTTGTTGTATGTCGTAGAAATTTCCAGACACTTACAATCTAAAAATATTTTATGGCTTTAAGTAACCTGCAAAAGGCTCATAAGTCGTAAAAAACAAATCAGCCATTCAATCTTTCTTTCAGTATGCCCTGTGAATGTCAAATTCTCCAAGCCCTATTTTCTCATTATGTGTCCCAGAAATTTCAAGACTCTTTGTTATTCTAATTACATGTATCCTTTTTGTCTCTATGTTTCTCAAAAGTTCTTCACGTTCTCCGTCCATTCTCAGCATCTTTATGTAGAACAACATCCTTGTTGTCTCAAATCTCTTCTTCATCTGTGAATAAATTGTCCTACATTCACTGCAATATACGAAGACTGATATTACATAGCAGTTGAACACTTTTTTCTTTGTTTCTAATGAAATTTGTCCTGTTTCTTAATACTTTGCTTAGTTTTTGGAAGGTATCTTATATTATTCTAATGTTTCTTTGGATTTCGGTGTCACATTTTTCACTCCCTGTTAAAATACCTTTCAGATATTTAAATTTTCGTAGTTGCTTGATTTTGATATCTCCAATTCGTAGCACGCATTGTTGACAAACATAAATTCTGTCTTTTGGTAATTCATGATTAGTCCTTTCTTCTCGTTTTCTTTTATTACTTTTTCTAGGCGTTCCTATAGTTGTCTGTCTCTATATTTCTAAATCTGAGCATCAAGGTATTATGGGATGTGATGTTCTAATTCCAGTTGGGTTTGTTATATTCACTTACGCACAATTAACCTTGGAAAATACATGAATCCACCTCTTTACCCCCAGCTATGGGTTAATTAGTAGGACTTGTATCAATAAATCATTATTATCGCCTAAAATGTTGCTGTAGCATACCTACGGACGATAATGGTTATGTCCCCATTCACATAAATACAGTAGTTAATACTATGTTGGTCTGCAGTTGGACATTTGTCTCCAGCTGTGTTGGTCAAACTCTCTGCCTCCGGGTAGAGGGGATCCCCAGTCGAAGAGCAAAGTCTCGTCTTGGGAAACAGCTACCCAACCCTGTTTTATACGGAGTCTCCGGGGAATTGTTGTCTGAGCCTACGGGCTCGGATACCCCACATTAAATTCGGGTTTGTGCCATATCTGACCGCGTCGGGCGGTTGGTAGATATCCTGAAGTTGGAAATTCGTCTCCGGCTATGCTGGTCAAACTCTCTGTCTCTGGGTAGAGTGGGTTCGCAGACGAGGCTATGTCGAAGTCTCGTCTCGGAAACAGCTATCCGACCCCGTTTTTGTACGGGGTGTACGGGGAATTTTTGGCTCGGAAACCCAGATTAAATTCGGCCTTGGGCCACATCTGACTGAGTGGGGCGGTTAGTAGATATCCTGCAATTGGAGATTCATTGTAGAATTCACTTGACTCCTAGCAGTTGACTACTTCATCTACGAGCCGCTGGCGAATCTTATATGTGTTGTTCTTTTCCTAAGTATTATCTTTCATTACCAATTCTATTCAGTAACCTTCCCTAGGTTACAACAAATGTCTTACAATATAAAGATGTTTTATGACTTTGAATAACCTGTAAACGGTTGGCAAGCCGTAAAAAATAAATCAGTCAAATTTCACACCAAAAGTAAACTATATGTAATTTATGCTATTCAACATAATATCTTCAAAGCCCACTATCACAAATTGTTCAGGTGATTGTACTTCATCTGAAGTAAGCTTCTCTTATATGACTTCTTTTTGTGAGTTTTCCGAGTGAAATCACGCTTAAATCTCTCGCGGTAATCGGACATCATATTGGTTTTCCATCAGCCTTGGTACCAGTCGTCCGTAGTCTTAATGGCTTCGTGGAAAGGTTCTCCATGTTCTTCGCTTATATCCCTAAGGTTTTCAGAGAATGTGTAAATGGTTAAACAGCTAGGGGCTTTTGATACTCATTCTTGTTTCAAGAGCTCGAAAGTTTGCTAGCATCACTTTAAATAGTCCCTGATAGTTACCCGCTTTCATTTTGCTCAGGAATCTTTTCACAAGTGCGGCAAAAGAAGTCCATGCAACATGCGCTTAAATTCATGAAGTCTAGGTACCATAGCGTAAAGTTAATCGGAATCATTACCATGAAATTATTTACAGAAAAGGTACAGAGAAGCGACGTTACGTGTGTGGGAAAGGTACTAAAGCCGAGATGCCAGATCAGAACCAATAACATTGCCTATTCACATTAAATTAAAATCTAACCTTATTAAAATGTTCTTAACCTGTTTTACGTTTATCGGACTTTATTACGCAAAGTGGAATATAGATTTTATTTACACCATCTCGAGATCCGTATCCCGTTAGGGTCATAGTGGTGACAGCAGTGGGGATTCCTGGGTAACATAGTTTTTGATTTAAGAGTTTTTCCTTCTCCTAGACTGGTTGCCACCCACGGTTATAGAGCTCAGTCTGTCGTGCTATAATTGTAGGGAGAAGAGATGGATTCATAGCTTTCGTAAACTAATCTAATGAACTCGACTGGAATTCGAACACGGCTCTCCGATTCCTCAGCCCAAACTGCTATCCACCGTAGCTTCTTACATATAAATCTAAAAGATATAGACTGTAGAAACATATATTTGATTAATACAATATCTCAGATATATGAATAAATTATTTTATAGTATTACATGTAAATATGGGCTCCTTGATATTGTATAGCATTTACGAATCCTTCAACTATTTATTATCGACATTTGTCTACTGTTTCGACTTTAACAATACCTACTGTATATTTTTTAACTCTTCCCATGGATAACCATTGATTGAATATTTCATTTCAGTAAACAGGACGCTTAAAATTAAAAAAGAAGGTAAAAAGGGGAAAACAATTTTAGAACTTTAATACGAAATAAAAGCGAGAAAAAAAGACATAGAACAGGTGAAAGAGAAAAGGAAAATAAGGAAACGAAAGAAAGAAAGAAAGAAATAAGAAAGCAAGAGAGAAGAGAGAAAGAAAGGAAGGAAGAAAGGATGAAAGATAAAAGGAAGTAGATAAAAAAGCGAAAGAAAGAAATAAGACAGAAAGGAAGGAAGGAAGGAAGGAAAGAAGAAACGATGAAAGATAAAAGGAAGTAGATAATGAAGCTAAAGAAAGAAAAAAGAAAGAATGAAATTAGAGAGAAAGAAAGAAAGAAAGAAAGAAAGAAAAAAAAAGAAAGGAAGAATGAAAGAAAGAAAGGATGAAATGAAGTAGATAAGGAAGTGAAAGAAACAAAGAAATAAATAAATAAGATAGAAAGAAAGAAAAGATGAAAGATAAAAGGAAATAGTTAAAAAAGAGAAAGAAAGAAAGAAAGAAAAAAGAATGATTGGAAGGGTAGAAAGAAAGAAAGAAAGAAAGAAAGAAAGAAAGAAAGAAAGATAAAAGGAAATACATAAAGAAGCGATAGAAAGAAAGATAAAAGAATGATCGGAAGGGTAGAAAGAAAGAAAGAAAGAAAGAAAGATAAAAGAATGATCGGAAGGGTAGAAAGAAAGAAAGAAAGAAAGAAAGATAAAAGAATGATCGGAAGGGTAGAAAGAAAGAAAGAAAGAAAGAAAGAAAGAAAGAAAGATAAAAGAATGATCGGAAGGGTAGAAAGAAAGAAAGAAAGAAAGAAAGATAAAAGAATGATCGGAAGGGTAGAAAGAAAGAAAGAAAGAAAGAAAGAAAGAAAGATAAAAGAATGATCGGAAGGGTAGAAAGAAAGAAAGAAAGAAAGAAAGATAAAAGAATGATCGGAAGGGTAGAAAGAAAGAAAGAAAGAAAGAAAGAAATAAAGAAAGATAAAAGAATGATCGGAAGGGTAGAAAGAAAGAAAGAAAGATAAAAGAATGATCGGAAGGGTAGAAAGAAAGAAAGAAAGAAAGATAAAAGAATGATCGGAAGGGTAGAAAGAGAGAAAGAAAGAAAGAAAGAAAGATAAAAGAATGATCGGAAGGGTAGAAAGAAAGAAAGAAAGAAAGAAAGAAAGAAAGATAAAAGAATGATCGGAAGGGTAGAAAGAAAGAAAGAAAGAAAGAAAGAAAGATAAAAGAATGATCGGAAGGGTAGAAAGAGAGAAAGAAAGAAAGAAAGAAAGAAAGAAAGAAAGATAAAAGAATGATCGGAAGGGTAGAAAGAAAGAAAGAAAGAAAGAAAGAAAGATAAAAGAATGATCGGAAGGGTAGAAAGAAAGAAAGAAAGATAAAAGAATGATCGGAAGGGTAGAAAGAAAGAAAGAAAGATAAAAGGAAATAGATAAAAAAAACGAAAGAAATAAGAAAGAAAGAAAGAAATGATAAAAGATAAAAGATAAAAGAAAATAGATATGGAAACGAAAGAAAAATCGCTTCTCACTCATCATAGGACAGATGAAAGGACTCATTTCAAAATTCAAAGAAAAGAAGGGTCTATATGTTTATCGATTTTGGCTTTGTATCACAGCTTCAGCCACTTTCCCATCTTACCAATGCCTTTCCTATAAACTTTTTCATTGCAATTGTTCTAATTATATTTCCTCTTTGGTACCTCGATTTTACGAATTTAAGCGTAGTACTAGATTGGCAATTAGGTCTCATTATTTTACTGTTGAAATAGCTAGATGTTACCGTAAATTCTATTTTAATAATTTCTTTTATCACACTTCTTGCTCATGGAACTTTTTTCCGGCTTCTGGTTTTTCTGTAGAAACTACAATCTTCAAAAAATTAAATGTAACATGATTCGCCGTCTTTTGTCTTTTTGAATGTCGTTCTTTTATTGTCCTTCCCCCTCACGAAAGCTAATTTTCTTGCATTGTCACTAAACCCTTAGTGGCTTGGTATGAAATGAATAAAAAACAAATAATTATTCAGTGTTTTTGAATATATCTCTGTTTTCCCCGATTTTGGTAGGAGATATATACCTTCAATGATCCATTCTGCAATTTCATTGGGTTTATTCATTAATATTGATTTTTATAAGAGTTTTATGGATTGATGACAAATGATAGAGTCAAAAGTTGAATACTTTGTCATTTCCTGAGGATTTCCATTTTGGGGATTGTGTTGGAGCATGCCTGACATTATTCTTAAGTATGATTTTCCATTCTTGCACAGGTTTATTCTTCATTCTTTCTTGTTCTTGTTTGATCCATTCTGGTTTGAGATTATATTCCTTCGGGTTGCTCCAAATGTTCTCCAATTCTTTTTTTTTCAATTCTTCAATAGATGGTGGCCTTTTCACTTCTGTTAGATTGGTGCAAAAATAATGACGTAATGATGTCGTTTTTTGACGTAAAAAAATACGTCAAAAAATGACATTATTACGTCATTATTTTGGCACCAACCTAATAGAATTGCTTTTCCAATTTCCTTGTAAATCTTATTGAAGACCTTCTTGAAAACCTTATGTTTTCGATAGAACCTGCGACGATTTTCATGTCGTCTTGTTCTCTGCGCCTTTAATTGTAATTTCTGTTTAAGTATTTCCTTGATTGGTGAAATTTCATTTACTGCTTTCATTTTATATTTCCATTTGATCTTCTTGCTTATCCGTCTTGAAACATTTGAATGTCTTGAAATCTCATCTAGTATCGATAACTCACATCTGATTCCATAAATTTCTTGCTTTAATTTTGTTTTGCAGTTGGGCTCTTTTTGTCTGATGGCTAAATTTTTTATTTTATTTATCTTGATATTCGCTTTTTCAGGAGCTGCCAAAACTATTGCATATATGACAATAGTTTTCTTCTGGTCTGTCTGTTAATATTTGCAATGTTTGCAAAATATGTTTATTGGATTTTGTCATATGAAATTTTGGTAGCCGGCCTCTTTCTGATGTTTGTTTGCGAGTTACTTTGTTGATTATTTGAATGATGTGGTTTTTCCCTTCAGTGATTTCACCTCTGTTGTTTTCAAGGAATTCTGCCCTAACGTCACTTGATTCATCTTCATCAGTGACAAAATCTGAATCAGTGCAATTGATTATGCTGCAGAGAGATTCTTTCGTTTTATTTGCTGAGAGATCATTATTTTGTATCTCATTTATTTTAGTTTGTATCTCATCCTCTGTCATATATCTATTTCCACACTTGCCTCATTTTTGTTTGTATATGGATGTATATTTTGTATATGGATGTATATTTTGTATATGGATGTATATGTTTGTATATTTTGTTAGTATATTTGGGTCGAGATAGGGTCTTATTTTACTTCCTACCATATCTCTCCATATTTGGTATGTCTGATCGGTGATGTTCTTTTGTGGATTTTCGAGTGAAATGAAAACAGATGCCATGCTTTGTTTATACTCACCAATATTCGATTTCGTTGACTTTATTTTTATTAATTGATTTTAAGTTACCAAGACCAGTGTTGGAGTTAATCCGGTTTTAGTGACCAGGTGTCTCATTGTTGGCGGAAAAGATTGTTCCAGTGACAGATATTTCGGTCCCAGATTGGTTCTTCTTTGAGGGGCAGGTGCCCTTATTTATCCGGATAACCACCGTTCTCGTATGAAGTTTTGCCTCTAAACATTGAGATTTGTATTTTTTTGCGTTTTATCCTTAACCGCCAATGGGTAATTTTGTTCAAGATATCACCACTTGGACCAAAACTAAAGACTCGTCTTTTGCACGAGACACGGCTATTCTTAACTCTTACGAAATGTCTTGTCTTTTATGATAATATCAGGTCTGTTAGTTTGAATTGGCATGTCCCAGAGGATAGTTACATCGTGGTTTCAATTTTGTGCTTCTTGCATATCTTCCAGTGCACATATGTTGTTACCTTGTTATGTCGTTGGGTATATTCATTTTTTGACAGTTCCGGACATCCTGAGATAATATGGTCGACAGTTTCATCATATTTTCCGCAGATCTTGCATTTCGGGTTAGTTCCATCCTTGATTATTATTATTATTATTATTATTATTATTATTATTATTATTATTATTATTATATATTATATTATAATTAACTGTTTAGCTGTATATAATATGTGGCATCTGTCGGTCTCGCAAGACCAAGGATCTACACCTCAAAATTTATGCGTCAGCTGCTGGGGACAGCGCAGCGTCTTTTATGGCTATACAGGCCCATAGGAGAGTGGCAGTCTCGCTTGAATTGACAGAAGGAAGGTGAACATAACATCCGACAGTCTTAAGCAGTCCGGCTTTTGATTGGTCCTTAGCGTTTACTCGCGAAGCCTTTCCCATGATTAGGTTAAGACCGCTATACATTTAGGCATTTTCGAGGATTAAATAAATTAGCAGTTAAAATATCTAATCCTTGAAAATGGCTAAATGTAAAGCCGAAAGCGTTCGGATATAAAGAACATTCGGTCAGTTTTTATATAATTTATCATTCGAAAAGAAAAAAAAATATTAGATCGCATGAGAAATTGTATAAAAAACTAAATCAATGCACCTTGTCTGTCGTATTCAATGAAATATGCATGAAAGAAGGATTGCTGCCTAAATACACAAATATATATATATATATATATATATATATATATATATATATATATATATATATATTATACTGGATGTCGGAGTAAACAGTTCGTTATCATTTGTACAACGTTAAGAATTACTATTTCTATTATTACTTGAAATGATAATAAATAATAGAGATCGATAAATAAGTAAAGAATAAAAAAATAAAATTGTACAATATATGAGAACTTTATTATTATTATTATTCAATTTCTGCTGTGGCTTCACTACCTACCAAGTCTGCGGGAAAACCTAAAGCAGGTAGTTGTGTATTATGGCTACATTTCATGATTTGTTTTTCTAACTCTCATAATATCACTAGCGTTACACGGACAAACTTTTTAGTTTGTGGGCTGTACTTATCAAGACATTTTTTGGAGTTATCTTAAGCTGTGATTTTCAGGGATCTTTTCAATGTGTTGTTGTGTTCCTTTTTTATCATTCCAAGCGCTCCCACTATGACTGGTACTATTCTTGCTTTCAATTTCCACATTTTTTCTATTTCGATTCCCAGTTTTTTATACTCCGATAGTTTTTCAAATTCCTTGGTTGCTATGTTACATTATTATTATTATTATTATTATTATTATTATTATTATTATTATTATTATTATTATTATTATCTTTCTGTTGAGTACTCATTTCTTTTCAGTCCCAACCAGAGACCTAAGGTTAGAAATGGCATTATGACATTTTCTACTGAGCATTAAAAACATCTTACAAATGCAAATATATGTTAGATAACAACCCTTCGTAGAGGGTAAGCTGTGCTTATGAGAAAAAATTTTTTTCTATTTCTTTAAGGCATGGGCCACCAGTGATTCCTTCAATGAGTCCTTTTCTAATTTTCTTCTTTTTTCGTTCTTTTCGACAATTCATTTTTATCATTCGTCTCTGCCATGATTCGATCGATCTATCTATCTATCTATCTATCTATCTATCTATCTATCTATCTATCTATCTATCTATCTCAGTCTGTTCACTATCTTTCTCTCGTTCTTTATGTATGGTAATATGTTCATATCTATCTATCTATCTATCTATCTATCTATCTATCTATCTATCTATCTATCCCATTATATTGATATCTATCTATCTATCTATCTATCTATCTATCTATCTATCTATCTATCTATGGTTTTCTAACGTTTAGTACATCAATCTACGAAGGGTACGAAATGCTCCCGGATGATCAGGAAGAGAGAGAGAGAAAAAAAAAAGATTGATTGTTTGGTCATTGAGTCAGATTTTTGGAAAAGCACCAAGTTGATAACTTTTCAGCACCCCGTCGTAACTGATGGCTTTTTCGCCGGAGATTAAACAATAACATTCCTCCTTACTCTGTCATTCACCTGATCATATTCTTCCCAGGTAGATGATCATTACTGTTGCACTTGAATATTCACATGAAGTGCTCTACGACTGCGGGTCAAATGGGAACAAAACGTTCTTAAATCCCCAGCATCCCCTTACATCGACTACCATACTGTTGGGATCAGAAAAGTTCCATCTTTTTCTTGAATCGCGGTTCACATCAATATTTATTTGGAGTACTATCATTATTTATACAGTGTGGTCCGAAAGTCTTGACACCCCTACATAGATAATATAATTTTCTATTTAGGATGGCTGACACAGAAATGATGGTGTCCATGCAGGCCTTCTCGATATGTGCCAGAGATAATGAAAGTGAATAAAATCCAGTACATGTGTTTTGTTTACTGGATTATATACTGTCTTTTTTTACAAATACTTTCATGGTAACTGCTCCGAGGAGCTGCTTTCACAAGTTACCAAACTTCATGAATTTAAGCGTTCTACTAGTCTGGCATCTCGCTCACACCCGTTCAGTGTTAAATGTAACCGCCTCTTCTACTCCAATAGCTTCATGTCTCGCACCTCTCGACCGTGGAACTCTCTCCCCTCTTCCTGTTTCCCTGATAGCTATAATCTCCAACTATTCAAATGTAATGCCAATCGACGTCTCCAGATGCCTTGATCTATCCCCTATCCTTCTCTTCATCCTTTCCTCTATCACTCCTAGTTGCTCTAGCTCTAACTCTCTGTAACCCCTTGCGTGCTAGTTGCTTTCGGCCTTGCTTGCGGTGAATCGCTTAAAAAAAAAAAAAAAATTGGGTGGTCCGAAAGTCTTGTCACCTTATATAATTTTCTATTTCAGATGGTTGGCACGGAAATGATGGTGTCCATGCAGACCTTCTCGATGTGTGCCAGAGACAATGAAAGTGAATAAACTAAATCCAGTACATGTGTTTTTTATTATTGTAGTACAATAAAATGACCAATAAGATAGATGGTCCGAAAGTCTTGTCACCTCAATAAAAAATATTTTTTTTATTTCAACGCTCTGTGGGGGTATTATTATCAGAGAGAGAGAGAGAGAGAGAGAGAGAGAGAGAGAGAGAGAGAGTTTCACATGAACGATACCAGAATACCGATCCGTTGAAGGACCGAGAGCCTTTGCAACAATTAATAAAGCCTCATCTTTGTAAATTATTACGTCGCATCATTCCGTGTAAGGAAAATGACAGCGTTCATAAAGATGCTCTCAATGTGTGACAGCGTCACTGAGGGTGAATAAACTGAATCCAGTATATGTGATTTGTATTACAGTATTACTTGTTATTAAGTTGGTGCAAAAATAATGACGTAATACTTTCGTTTTTTGACGTTAAAAAATACGTCGAAAAACGACATTATTACGTCATTATTTTTGCACCAACCTAATATATTGTTCTGCTCATTAATTTTTGTAAGGAGTGACAAGACTTTCCGATCACCCTGTACATAGGTATTAACTATCGTAGAGAGGTATTATTATTATTATTATTATTATTATTATTATTATTATTATTATTATTATTATTATTAATGATAATAATAATAATAATAATGATAATAATATTATAAACTTTTCTCAGTTCGCGCGTTTTTGTAACGGGAAGACAAAAAAAAAAAAGAAAAGAAAAGAAGAAAAGACGAAAACGAAAAGCAGCCATGAAAAGCAACGATCGTTATTCTGTTGCTAATGCCTATTCAGATGCGAATGAAGCGAGTTTGGATTCATGGCAAATAACGGTTCAGAAAATGTCAAAGTTACCTCCCCTTGGCGCGCCAAACCTGCTCACTCGCAAGCCTAACGCCATTTTTTTTTTACGCATGCATTTTATAATTTTCAGTATATAATTTTAGTTGACATACACAGACACGCACACACAGACGCGCACACACATATATAATCGAAATATATACGTATATGGCGTATACGTATATATATTTGAACTAAAAAATAAAAGAGATATGGTTTTGGGAGAATAAAAACGATTACACTGTTCGAGTTTGGATATTTTTTTTCTGTCGAAATTTTGTAGCAAAGTGAAGGAGAAAGAACGGGTTAAATAGGTTTGGAAGTATTAAAAAAAATGAAAGAATTGGTGAAGAAGGGAAGAGGAGTTGAAAAAATGTTGGATGGTTGGATCGTTAGATGGTAGAGTGAAAAAAAAATGGAAGGAAGGAGACGCCGGATAGTAGGAAAAAAGGAATAAAAAAAAACAAAAAAACGGGGGTGTAGAGACTAAGCCGGGCTAAAAAATATAATGAGAAGAAATAAGAATTCATTGAAAATATTTCTAAAAAACAAAAATAAAAAAAGAACAAAGAAAGTGAAGGAGAAAATAGGAATGAGATGAAAGAAGTTGAATTTGGAAGAGAATATGAAAATAAAAAAATAAGGAGGAAAATGAAAAAAAGTAGAAACATAAAATGAATGAAAAAAGTCAAAGAAAGAATAAATAATCGAATGGTGAATAAAAGATGAAAAATTGACAAACTAAAAACGAAAGAAGAGAGAAAGAAAAGGAAAAGAAGAGAGAATGAAAGAAAAAAGAAGAGAGAAGGAAAGAAAAAAGAAGAGAGAAGGAAAGGAAAAGAAGAAAGAAGGAAAAGGAAAAGAAGAAAAGGGAAAGAAGGAAAAGGAAAAGAAAGGAGAGAGAAGGAAAAGAAAAAGAAAGGAGAGAGAAGAAAGAAGGAAAAGAAGAAAGAAGAAAGAAGGAAAAACAAAGCGTAGAAAGGAGGGAGAAGGATAAGGAAAAGAAGAGAGAAGGAAAAGAAAAAGAAGTTAGAATGAAAAAGGGAAAGAAGAAAAGGGGTGAGAAGGAAAAGGAAAAAAAAGTAAAGAGAAGAAAAAGGAAAATAAGAAAGAAGAAAGAAGGAAAAGAAGAAAGAAGAGAGAATGAATAAGAAAAAGTAGAAACGAGAGAGAAGGAAAAGGAAAAGAAAGAAAGAAGTGACAAGAATAAGGAAAAGAAGAAAGGACAGAGAATGAAAAAGAAAAAGAAAAAGAAAAGAGAAGGAAAAGAAAAAGAAGAAAGAGGACGGAAGAAAAGGAAAAGATGGAAAAGAAAAAGAAGAAAGAAGGAAAAGGAAAAGAAGAAAGGGAAAGGAGGAAAAGGAAAAGAAAGGAGAGAGAAGAAAGAAGAAAGACGGAAAAGAAGAAAGAAGGAAGAACAAAACGTAGAGAGGAGAGAGAAGGATAAGGAAAATAAGAAAGAAGAGAGAAGGAAAAGGAAAAGAAGTTAGAATGAAAAAGGGAAAGAAGAAAAGGGGAGAGAAGGAAAAGGAAAAGAAAGTAAAGAGAAAAAAAAAGGAAAATAAGAAAGAAGAAAGAAGGAAAAGAAGAAAGAAGAGAGAATGAATAAGAAAAAGTAGAAAGGAGAGAGAAGGAAAAGAAAAGAAGAAAGGAGAGAGAAGGAAAAGGAAAAGAAAGAAAGAAGTGAGAAGAATAAGGAAAAGGACAGAGAATGAAAAAGAAAAAGAAAAGAGAAGGAAAAGAAAAAGAAGAAAGAAGACAGAAGAAAAGGAAAAGAAGGAAAATGAAAAAGAAGAAAGAAGGAAAAGTAAAGGAAGAAAGAGGAAAGAAGGAAAAGGAAAAGAAAGAAGAGAGAATGAAAAAGAAAAAGAATAAAGAAGAGAGAAAGAAAAGGAAAAGAAGAGAAAATGAAAAAGAAAAAAAAAGAAGAGAGAAGGAAAAGGAAAAGAAAAAACAAGAGAGAAGGAAAAAGAAGAAAGAAGAGAGAAGGAAAAGGAAAAGAAGTGAGAAGGAAAAGAAAAAGAAAATAAAGGTGAAGAGTAAAAAAAATGTCAAAAAATGAAAGAAATCTAGGAGAAAGTTGAAGTATAGGTAGAAGATAAAAGAAAGAAAAAGAACAAAGAAAAAGAAGAAATAGAGAAAAAAGAAAGAAAGAAAAAGAACAAAGAAAAAGAAGAAATAGAGAAAAAAGAAAGAAAGAAAAAGAACAAAGAAAAAGAAGAAATAGAGAAAAAAGAAAGAAAGAAAAAGAACTTTTATATGTTTAACGTCTTCTCTAGTCAAATAGAAATCCTTGTATGTTTTGAATCTTAATTTGTACCCTCTTACTTCCTGAAATAATGAACTTTTTTTCTGATTTTCATTGCAATATTTTTTGTTAAAGTTATGAAGCTTTAATAAAGAAAAATAACACGAAAGAAAATCTAAGGGGAGGAAGAAATAAGGAATGAATGAAAAAATAATGTAAAATAAACGGAGGGGAAAGAATGTAGAATGAAAAAAGAAAAATGAAGAGGAGCAATAAAAAGGAATGAAAAAATGAAGAAATTAATTAAGAATAGAAAATAGAAAGAAGGAAAGTAATAATGAAAGTAGAAAGGAATAAGGAACTAAAAAGTAAAAAGAAAAAAAATAGGAACAAAAGGGAAAAATAAAAAGGGGAGAAGTGAAAAGGCGAGAAATGAAAAGGCGAAAAATAAAAATAGGAGAAATGAAAAGACGAGAAATGAAAAGGCGAAAAGTAAAAAGGGGAGAAATAAAAAGGCGAAACGTAAAAAGGGGAGAAATGAAAAGGCGAAAAGTATAAAGGGGAGAAATGAAAAGGCGAAAAGTAAAAAGGGGAGAAATGAAAAGGCGAAACGTAAAAAGGGGAGAAATGAAAAGGGGAGAAATGAAAAGGGGAGAAATGAAAAAGCGAAACGTAAAAAGGGGAGAAATGAAAGGGTGAGAAATGAAAAGGCGAAACGTAAAAAGGGGAGAAATGAAAAGGGGAGAAATGAAAAGGGGAGAAATAAAAAGGCGAAACGTAAAAAGGGGAGAAATGAAAAGGCGAAACGTAAAAAGGGGAGAAATGAAAAGGCGAAAAGTAAAAAGGGGAGAAATGAAAAGGCGAAACGTAAAAAGGGGAGAAATGAAAAGGGGAGAAATGAAAAGTGGAGAAATGAAAAAGCGAAACGTAAAAAGGGGAGAAATGAAAGGGTGAGAAATGAAAAGGCGAAACGTAAAAAGGGGAGAAATGAAAAGGGGTGAAATGAAAAGGGGAGAAATGAAAAGGCGAAACGTAAAAAGGGGAGAAATGAAAAGGCGAAAAGTAAAACGGGGAGAAATGAAAAGTGGAGAAATGAAAAAGCGAAACGTAAAAAGGGGAGAAATGAAAGGGTGAGAAATGAAAAGGCGAAAATTAAAAATAAGAGAAATGATAAAAAAAAAGAGAAAGAAAGAGTGTTAGGTAAGAAAGAAAAAAAAGAAACGATGTCATTGGAATGAAGTTAATGGAATGAGAAAGAAGGATAGAAAGAAAAAATTGAAAGAGAAATTATACAGAAGATAAGTGAAGAAAGAAAAAAAGAAAAAAGAAAAAAGAAAAAGCAAAATAAAAAAAAAACTGTAGAAAATAGTAAAAGAAAAAAAGTCATCAGTGTAGAAAGGAAGAAAGCAAAGAAGGAATGAAAAAGAAAAAGAAAGGAATTAGAAAAGGAAGGCTAAAGAAAAGAAAAAGAAGCTGAAAGTGAGAAAAAAAGAAGAAGAAGGAATGGTAACGAAGGAAGAAAAGGAAAATGAACAAATTTTTGAAAAAAGAATGAGAGAGAGAGAGAGAGAAAGAACGAGAAAGAAGAAAAATGAAATAGAGAGAGAAGGGAAGGAGAGAAAAAGAAAAAGAGAGAAAGGAAAAGAAAAAAGAAAAGGATAGAGACAGATATGTGTGTGTGTTTGTGTGTATATGTGTGTGTAATTTTTATATATATTATTTATATATTATATATTCGCAGTATGTATATATATATATATATATATATATATATATATATATATATATATATATATATATATATATATATATATATATGAGTGTGTGCAGGAGAGATATTATATATATATATATATGGGTGTGCGTCTGTAATTTATATATATATTATATATGCGCGGTATATATATATATATATATATATATGTGTGTGTGTGTGTGTGCAGGAGGGATACATATATTATGTGTGCATGAGTGTATGTGTGTGTGTGCGTGCGTGTGTGCAGGAGGGTAGGGTAGGTTAAGGTAATAGCCTGGGCGAAGTAGGTCTTTTTTTGTCACTTTTGAACCGGGAGTCTACCTTTTTTTTTTCTTTTTTTTTTTTTTACAGGTCTCCAGGGTGTGTTTTGTACGCTTTTAATGTAATATATGCGTGATTCTATGTCTTGGGTGCCACTCAGTTGCTACTTAATGCTGAATAAACACAACGCAACAACAGGCACACACATAATGTCAAAAAAAAAAAAAAAAGAAAAGAAAAGAAATGAAAGAAAAAGGAAGAAAATTTGTGAAAAAAGGAAGTGCCCCCCCAACCCCTCCCAAACCACAAGGCATAGTAGGAGGCGTTGAAGAAATATATGAAAAAAATTACTTATAAAACAAATTATTCGCATTATTGCAACTATTATATATTGTTTTGTACTTCTTCAAATTTCACAACGCGTCGTATCCGTGAGCTCTCCTTGGAAATTAAGTGGCAGCAGGATCTTTTCAGTACTGACGATCTTTTCAATATTACTGCTAACTTTCTGGATATGAGGTTGATGTAACGGATATCGGCAAGCTGTCTAGTCTGTTAAACCTAATTCTAGTATAAATGCATTTTGAAATGACCAGTAGTTCACCGTTGACCCACAGTAGATTTGGCTCTCAAACCTTGGCTTGCAACCAGTCTAAGAGAATGAAAATTCTGAATTCCAAGCTGTAATCTACTCCGCTATCTTTCCATATTTTAATATCGGTCCTCCCCTATGGCAGTCACTAGTGTACAATTCCCACAGATTAAAGAGGTTTCTGACAAAAGTGGTACATGAGTAAAGGAACAACAATACGCACGTAGATGAAGAAGAGAGGTTTATTGTAAAAGAGAATACACTACTAAAAGACAGAAAATCGGGTGGCAGGCTATTAATTCCCGAAGTAAGTTTATTTACCTTACCCACCCGCCTTCTTGCGGCAGGATGTGGCACAAGGTCGTTTTTAATGCGGGGCAAAACCGAGCCCGTAGACTCGGGCAAAAATTCCCCGTAGACCCCTGGTAACTGTCTACCACGCCAGACAAGCTCTGCACTTCGGCATAGCTTCGTCTGGGTTCCTCTGTGCCTGAAGGCAGAGTGTTCGACCGTCACAGTTGGAAACGAATCTCCAACTAATTCCCGAAGAAAGCGCCCAGGTATATCCTGTGCTCACTATATATAGCTACTGATATAGTCAATCCACATAGGCGATAGGGAGTGTGGGACATTTCATTACAACGAAGAAACTTGAAGCAACAGAAATCTGGTTTTACAGAAGAATGCGGAGAATACCATGGATGAACATGTGAGCAACGATTCTAAAGACAATGGCAACAAAAATGAGACATATGATTAACACCAGGAAAAGACAGCTGAAACTTCTGGGGGACATATTGAGGAAAAAGAACTTGGGAAATTTGATACTCACAGGATAGATTGAAGAAAAAACAGGAACAGTGGAAAGCAACGCTCATAATAACTGGCGAGCTGGAGCGAATGGATAGTGAAGCAGGGTTTGGAAGAGATGGCACAAGCAAAAGTTATTAAGGGCTACAAACGAGACGAAATTGTAGAGAACCATGATCGCCAACCTCCTGAAGGGACACGGCACGCAAAAACGATCTCTCCTTATATATGGAAATCCACAGAAAATAAACAAAAGGAATCTGTGGAGAGTTATGATCACCTACATCCTGAGGAAACAAGTGGGGTTGATCTCACCATGTCTTCTCCCGGTCGGCGATCGCTAATTGTTTTCGTTCAGCAATGAAAGATTTCAAACAGAATTTTAACCTAACTATATTTTACTCATGTCGACATGTACATTATCTAACTAACCAGTGTAGGTGGACCACCATCACACTGGGGAGCCGTTTCGGACACTAAACAGAACACCTCTACATAGCTTGACGAGAAGGAACCAACACGTTGAAATCTTTCTCCTATCTATCTTTCACACGCTAGCTCAGCCAATCAAAATCCACTTTTTTATTATGGCTCACATCTGACCCCGAATGTCAACCTCCGGAAGCCGGAGCCAAGCTACGCTTCCCCTAAAAATAATAGTCTGATAAACTAAACAGTTTAACATCTCTTATTCTTTCAAGTCTCTTCAGAAGACTCACTGGGACAGTTCCAGATGACCCAATCATAATTAATACAATTACCATCATATTCTACAATTTTCAGTTCGTCATGATCTTCCGTATATACGCGAGTATAGGGCGAGTTTTTATGATCATTTTGTTTACGTAAAAAATAGTGCTTCGCAATATACACAGGTATTTTTGATTGCAGAAGTAAAAAAATCATGTATTTTAACCGGTTGCAATGCACATAGGTAAATTTTTTTTGGAGGGATTAAAATACATGCCTTTTCGTTGAAAGTAACCTACCTGGCATAGATTCCTTTTTTCGGTTGCTACATCAACAACCGAAATTCATTCACTATGTGTAACGCTTAAAACCTAAAGATACCTTATAGAAATGAAAAATTAAAAATGTTTTTGCCTTTCTCCAATTTGTGTTCTTAGTTCGCAGGGGTTTACATGGCGACAAAATGGAAGAAACTTAGCCTACATAGGAGGCAAGCCCAAAATAAATTAGCTACCGTAGTGAAGCATAAACGAAAACAAAAGTACACTCTCAGGGTACCTTTGGCTAACCTTACATTTTTATTTAGAATGACTTGATTTATCATGTACCTCAATTCGTGGAACATCCTGCAATATGTAACAGTAATCCTGACAAAAAGGTTGTCATTGGAAAGACAATACTTCAGCGATGGAAACACTTGCGAAAAGAAGAGGAATGCAAATTTGAGATAAGAAAATATCTATTAATTCTGCATTTATATAAAAAGGTATTTGTTTCAGTTTTTTCAGAAAAGAAATCAAGGGTCGAAGAGGTTAAAAATCCTGCATTTTCGGTGATTGTTTGCACTATACACTGGTAATTTTTTTCTGGAGAGGTTAACATTCATGCATTTTCGTTGAGCATATCCTACCTGTTAGGATTTCACTCTCAAGGTATCTTTGGCTAACCTTACCTTGAATTATCATATATGTACCTCAATTCGTGGGACATCCTGCATAATGTAATAGTAATCCTGACAAAAAAGTTGTCATTTGAAAGGCAATACCTCAGCGATGGAAACACTTGCGAAACGAAGATGAATGCAAATTTGAGATAGAAACAAATCTATTAATTCTTCATTTATATAAAAAGTATTTGTTGATTTTAAAAGGCATATTTGGTGGATGAGGTTTTGAACTTCATGTCGTTACAAAAGGGAAGAAACTTAGCCTATGTAGGAGTCAGGTCCAGGGTAAAGGAGCTACCGTAGTGAGGCATGAACGAAAACAAAATTACGGTATCTAAATCTTTGCATCGCATATTTTACGATAAGATGTTTGTTTTTTTTTTAAAAAAAAACAACATTTTCGAGTAGCTTTGTGCAAAAAAAGAATGAAGACCATTTATTTGTTACAAAATCTGTCCAGGACGTTGCCCAGTATTGCAAAATTTCACTACGGTAGGCCCACTGGTATTGCTCGTAAGCTGGAGTCACATTATACACGAGCTAGATGAACAAAATTCATGTTTTTAGTTGAAGCATTTAGGAGTCGCCCTGTACATGGAGTTGACTTATACAGGATGTTAGGTATTTCCCGGGCTTTTCGTTTCATTCCATCGTTTGTCAAATAGTCGTTTACTTTTGAAGTGAATTTCCGACGGAAGAATAAAAAAAAAGCGTACGTGTAAAGACAAATATAGTAAGGAAGTGTTTCAGTTCGAAACTACATCCATCTGAAGAAGGTCGTAGGGCATAATAATCGAAACGTTGTAATAATAACAATGAAAATGATTACGATAGACCAAGTGCAAATATTGTAAATACCATATTTTGCTGACTCCTCCATTCATTAAATACCAACCAAAAATACTTAGAAGAAAAAAAAAACAGTTTTTCTTGTACTTTATAGGTCTCCCTAATATTCCCTATTTTAGCCAACAAATAGCATATTCCAGCATGGAAATCTGGTATTCATCACAGACCCCAAAAATACAAAATTTATGGAACGTAGGTCAGTTGTGGCACAAGGCCGAAAGAACGGGGCCTCAGTGAGGATCGAACTCACTACTAAGTCGTGATGTATGCGAAGCAACCTTGCTAACCATTACACCACGTCGAAGTAATTATTTATACCGGTTTCCCCAGTGAGACGAGATGTAACACGAGGTCAGATGTAACGCTGGGGAATCCGAGCGCGTACACACGGGCCAAGGACAAAAATTGCTCAGCTCTCGCAACCGTCCGTTGCGCTGTTTTCATTGGTGAGCACCGATCCCCGTCTCAAGTACAATGAGAAGATGCATCTTCGGGCAGCTGTTTCCCAGGACCGGACGCCTCAAAGTATTATTTTCCTCAGGTGCATCTCTGTCCGCGGAACTGAGCCGCACTCTTTCTGAAAACAGAGACACAACTAAGAGATGATAATATTACTCCGCGGACGCTTTACTAAGCGCAGGTTAGATGTGGCATGAGGCCGAAATTATGGAGCACCGAATGAATATCGAATTGATCTGGAAAGTCAAGTTTGTTTCGGCATTACGCTACTCCAAAGTAGCAAATTTATGGTAACTATTTAGAATGTTATAATTAGAAAAGAAGTAGCAATACATAATACTACTAAAATCCTCACTAATTGTGACAAATTCATCACAAGCCGGGAAGGAGCCCTAATTTTAAATTAGTTACAGAAGATTAGAAGTGTAGTAAAGACTAGTATTATTCTTCTTTCGTTCTTTTTCTTTTTATGCCCCGTGTCCTTTAAGGACGTAGGCGATTCTGGCCCTCCACTTCCCCCTATCCTTTGTAGCTCTCAGTAAGACTCGTCCCTCAGAGCAGATATGACTGTACGTGAGAGATTCATAGAAGATTGAAGTCTAAATACAATAAATTCGACCTTGCCAACCGGACGCTCCTCTGTGGCCAAATCGATAAAGGCACGTCATGCTAAATGGCGGTTCCGTATAGGATACAGGTTCGAATCCTGTCGAAGGACGAATATTTTCTGGGAAAATTTCTCGGATATTCAGGCCGGTAAATGTTTAATACTGCTTATTATAAACAGAGCATTTACTTAGATATTTGTATCTATAAAAAGAATGTATAAACATAAAAATGTCTTAAAATATATATATATATATGTGTGTGTGTGTGTGTGTATTTGCATTTCTTGAAAATTATCCTATTTATGGTATGTATATGTAACCAGTGGATATGGGTGTCGCAATATATGAAAAAGTGATGTGTATTTCTGAAATAGGGTAATTAATCTTTGCTCGACTGTCGAAGTCATCCGTGACTGCGCGGTATAATTGAACGCTGGGGTAACGGTATTTCTTCCCGAAAGGCAGACCTTTATCAATACTCTCGAATACACAGGCCGGTAGGCATATATTCACAATGTTTTAAAAAATATGTTCTTTTCTGAAACATTTGTAGCCTCTGAATAAAACGTCTAAAAAAATAAGAAAATTATATACATTCAAATATTTATCCGTTTAAGTGAAAAGGATAATGGCGGATGTTAAGTGTTGAAGTTTAATGTTTCATGAACAAAAGCGAGCAAATAATGTTTTCTTATACAATTAATATTTAAATTAATTTAAATAGGGAATATATTTATTTACTTATTTGTTAAATGACATGAGGTTATGAATTTAAGTATTCTTTTAATTTTTTTTAGAATTTTTATAATTATGTATATAGGCTTGGGATAGAGGTCATTCTTTTAGGAATATATATATATATATATATATATATATATATATATATATATGAAGAAAAATATACGGAAAAAACAAACAAAAATCCTAATATGCAACTACGCTGTTTTAATGCTAATACAACATCAACGCCGGACGCCTCGGTCCAGCAGACCATCCTCAGGACACATTCATAAAACATAACCAACATTAGACCACATTCAATTCAACACGAAAAGACTAATTAGTCTTACTCTTGTGTCCGTCGGCATAACAGTCAGCGAGCTTGAATAAATGGATGGTGGAAAAGGGTTTAGGGGGAAAAAAAGACACAATTTTTTAAGAGATACAAAAGACAGGAAATTGTGGAGAGTCATGTTCGCCTACGTCCTGAAGGGACACAGTACAAAGAAGAAGGAGCTTCAGAACATGGATGGAGGAACAGGATTACGCAGAAATAGCAAAAAGATAAAAACCTATTAAGAGCTATGATACAAAGGACAGGAAATTGTGGAGAGCCATGATCGACTGCGTTTCTGTCTTTCTTTCTTTTCCATTAATTTTTGATTCTGTCTTAATTGTCATTTTCTACCATTGCAGCATATTACATTCTTTCTTTCTTTCTTTCTTTCTTTCTTTTTTGCCATCCTTCCTTCCTTCCTTCCTTCCTTCCTTCCTTCCTTTCTTCCTTCCTTTCCATTATTTTTCAATTCTCTTTTCTTTTTCTTTTCTACCATTGCCACATATTTCTTTCTTTCTTTCTTTCTTTCTTTCTTTCTTTCTTTCTTTCTTTCTTATTCTTCTAGTTTCTTCAATTTCCTGTTCTTCAGCTTCCGACCTCTTTCTTTCTTTCTTTCTTTTTTTCTTTCTTTCTTTCTTTCTTTCTTTCTTTGAACTAGTTTTGAAGATTATACCGTTTTCCCCATCAAAGTCATCCCACGCCTTAAACGCAACAAGTGAACTGAATCTCTTTCTTTACAGATCTCGACTCTTTTTCTTTCTTTTAACCCCCCCATCCACTCAGCCCCCCAACAAAAGAACCAAGGAATGCTTCATTAAAGACAACAAGAGCCAAAATAAATTTTGTGAACAAAAATTAATTAAGGCCAAGATTAGTTTAACACGTTAAGTTTTTTTGCCAAAATTTAATAATACAAAAAAAAAAAAAAAAAAAAAATACAAAAAACAAAAAAACAAAAACAAAACAAAACCCGGAAAAAAAACATTCATTTTGTCGGCATACGACGTTTTCCTGTAAAATTTAACCTCTTTCAAGTAAGTGTTTTTTTTTCTTCTTCCTTCAGAGGTGTTAGAAAAAGTGATGGACTATTACAGAATAACGGCCGTTGCTTTATGCATAGGGGGTGCTTGCTTCAGCATTCACGTTTTCCTACCCGCATTTATACGCAGGTTCACGGAAAGAGAAAAACAGGAGATTTTTGAAAAACAGACTCGAGGCGACAAAGATGTGTTCCTACAAAAGTTTGCTAAGGATATCATGGACCGAGAGTGTGTGAGCAACGATGAAGTTTTAGAGAGGATACAAAAAACGAGGAAGCAGCTGAAGTTTCTGGCACGCATACTACGGAAGGAAGGCCTGGAGAGTCTAATACTCACAGGTCGAATAGAGAGAAAGAAAGACAAGGGAAAACAACGGGTGACATTAGCTGGCGGACTTGTGGATAACAGCACGTAGTCTAGCAAAGGGAAAGAACTTATTGAGAGCTGCACGGGATAGAGGGAAGTGGAGAGCCATGATCGCTTACGCCCTGAAAGGACATGGCACATAAAAAGAAAGAATATATATTGACATAGTAATAGCAATAAGAAGTTAACAATGATGGTTTAAGAGCAGTAAAAGACAGTTGAACACTAATGTAGAAGAAAAATAGCAAAGATGGCGGTAAAATTAGCAAGAAATGGAGGAAAGGGGAGGAAAGGGGAGGAAAGGCGAGGAAAGGCGAGGAAAGGCGAAGATAAACGAAGTAAAAAGAAAACAAAAGGATGAGAAATAAAAAAGAAATATAAGTTAGGAAGAGAAAACAAAAAGAGCTGGAAACATTGGAAAGAAAATGAAGAAAGCAGACGGAAAAACAAAACAAAACAAAACCCGGCAAGACGAAAGAAAGAGTTCGAAGCCTAAGAAAAGAATTAAGAGCAGACTAGTAAAATTGAAAATACGGAAAAAAATGATTTCAAAGAAGGGAAAGAAAAGAAAAAGACAGAAAGAAAGAAACAATAGATAATAAGTCCAGAAAGAAAGAAAGAAAGGATCGAAAAAAGAGAGAAGAAAAAAGAAAGACAAGTGAAATAAAGCAAGATAATCCAGAAAGAAAGACGAACAGAAGTGAAAGAAAGACGAACAGGTGAGAAAGAAGGAAGAAAAGATGAGCAGGAGAGAAAGAAAGAAGAAAAGAAGAGTAGGAGAGAAAAAAAAGACGAACAGGAGGGAAGAAAGAAGATAAGAAGAGCCGGAGAGAAAGAAAGAAGAAAAGAATTGTAGGGGAGAAAGAAAGAAGGTAAGAAGAGTAGGAGAGAAAGAAAGAAGAAAAGAAGAGTAGGGGAGAAAGAAAGAAGGTAAGAAGAGTAGGAGAGAAAGAAAGACGAGCAGGAGAGAAAGAAAGAAGAAAAGAAGAGCAGGAAAGAAAAAAAGAAAAAAAGACGAGCAGGAAAGAAAGGAAGAAGATAAGATGTGCAGGAGAGAAAGAAAGAAGAGCAGAAGAGAAAGAAAGAAGAAAAGAAGAGTAGGGGAGAAAGAAAGAAGGTAAGAAGAGTAGGAGAGAAAGAAAGAAGAAAAGAAGAGCAGGAGATAAAGAAAGAAGAAAAGAAGAGCAGGAGAGAAAGAAAGAAGAGCAGGAGAGAAAGAAAGAAGATAAGAAGAGCAGTAGAGAAAGAAAGTAGAAAAGAAGAGCAGGAGAGAAAGAAAGAAGAAAAGAAGAGTAGGGGAGAAAGAAAGAAGAAAAGAAGAGTAGGGGAGAAAGAAAGAAGGTAAGAAGAGTAGGAGAGAAAGAAAGAAGGTAAGAAGAGTAGGAGAGAAAGAAAGAAGATAAGAAGAGTAGGAGAGAAAGAAAGAAGAAAAGAAGAGCCGGAGAGAAAGAAAGAAGAAAAGAAGAGTAGGGGAGAAAGAAAGAAGGTAATAAGAGCAGGAGAGAAAGAAAGACGGTAAGAAGAGTAGGAGAGAAAGAAAGACGAGCAGGGGAGAAAGAAAGAAGATAAGAAGAGCAGGAGAGAAAGAAAGAAGAAAAGAAGAGTAGGGGAGAAAGAAAGAAGAAAAGACGAGCAGGAGAGAAAGAAAGAAGGTAAGAAGAGTAGGAGAGAAAGAAGGACGAGCAGGAGAGAAGAAAGAAGAAAAGCTGGAGAGAAAGAAAGAAGAAAAGAAAATCAGGTAAGAAAGAAAGAAGAGGAGAGTCGAAAGAAAGACGGCAAGAAAAACAGATGCGAATGAAAGAAGAGCAGGAGAGAAAGAAAGAGATAAAGAAAAAAAAAAGCTGAAACGAATTTTCGTTTTTAAGGAAATGTAAAGGAAAGAGAAGCGAGTTAAAGGAAATGAAAAATGCGGAATGAATGTGAAAAAGAGAAAGAAGAAAATGAAAGAAAAATAAAGCGTGGAAGAAGGTTAATATGAAGAAAGATTGGAAGAAATGTGGAAGAATAAAAAATGGTAAAAATGAAGAATTTAAAGGAAATGAAACATGAAAATAAGGAAAATGAAGATGAAAATGAAGTTGAAAAAGACGGAAAAAGACATTCATCAAAAACAAAAAGAGAAAGAAAGAAAAAGGAAGTAAAAGGAAGAAAGGAAGAAAGAAAGAAAAAGAAAGAAAGTAAAAGAAAGAAAGAAAAAGAAGGTAAAAGAAAGAAAGAAAGAAAAAAGAAAGAAAAAGAACGAAAAAAGAAAGAAAGAAAATAAATAAATAAAAAAAGAAAGAAAGAAAGAAAAACAAAGAAAGAAAAGGAAAGAAAAACTCATAAGAGCAAACGGGAAAAGAGGCGAAAGAAGATGAAGATGATGAGGTTAATGAAGAAGAAGAAGAAGAAGAAGAAGAAGAAAAGAAGAAGAAGAAGAAGAAGAAGAAGAAGAAATTGAAAAAGAATTACACAAGATTACAAGATCAGGATGAAAAACAAAGAAAGGAAGATGTTGAATAAGGAGTAAGAAAAGTCAAAGAATGAAAAAGAAATAGACGGAGTCGGAGTGAGAGAAAGAAGAAGAAGACGAAGAAGAATAAGAAATGAAAGAAGAGAAAAAGAAAGCAGTGAATAATAAGATTAAAACGAAGAAAATGAGGAGAGAGAAAAGAAGAGAAATGCAGTGGAAATAAAAATGAAGAAATAAAGAAAGAAAAAAAGGAGGGCAAGAACTGAATGAAGGAGAAGGAGACAAAGGAAGAAAGAAAGATAAAGAAAGTGTGATAGAAGAAGAAGAAGAAGAAGAAGAAGAAGAAGAAGAAGAAGAAGAAGAAGAAGAAGAAGAAAAAGAATTACACGAGATTACAAAATCAGGATGAAAAACAAAGAAAGGAAGATGTTGAATAAGGAATAAGAAAAGTCAAAGAATGAAAAAGAAATAGACGGAGTCGGAGTGAGAGAAAGAAGAAGAAAAAGAAGAAGAAGAAGAAGAAGAAGAAGACGACGACGAAGAAGAAGAAGATAGAAAAGTAAAACGAAAAAGAATAAGAAGATGATGAATAAGAAGAAATCTTTACAGAAACGGTAAATGAAAAAGCCGTTGAAAGAAAGTCAGTCAGTAAATATTGAAACGTCTGAGATGAGGGGGCCTGCTGTTGATGTGAAAGTCATCTGTTGGGGAGTGGGAGTGGTTATGAGAGACCCTGGGGAGGCGCGGCAAGCTTGCTCATGTCGGACAAGCGTGTGATGATCGCCTGGCGAAGACGTCCCTTCAGTCTATCAGTTCCGGTGCCTTGGCAACCAAAACAAGGTCACCACGCCGAATTAGGTGGCTAATATACGGGCTTTTAACAGTGGAGTCATCAGACATGATGGGTTCGGGGTGGAATTTCTGCTGAAGAGAAAAGAGATTGACTCCGTGAATAGAGAAAACTGGCAGTAATTCCTTCAAGGAAACAAACAAAAAGAAAAAAAAAAGAAAAAGAAAGAAAAAGGATTTTACAAGTACATTCCAATTCATAGTATCTTTTTGCTTTATGTATTTAATCGCTCTTTCCTTTCTTTTCTTTTCTTTTTCAATTTAATTTTTGTCCGCTTTCTTCTTTACCTTTTCTTTCTTTCTTTCTTTCTTTCTTTCTTTCTCATTACTTCTTCATCTGTCTTTCTTTTTCCTCTTTCTTTTTCTCAGTTCTTCTTCATGCTCGTTCTTTCTTTCTTTCTTTCTTTCTTTCTCATTACTTCTTCATCTACTTTCTTCATTTTTTTTATTTTTTGCTTATTTCTTTCATCTCGCTTTCCTCCTAAACGTATGTCTTTCCTTTCACTCTATCTTTCTTTTATTTTGAAGTAATTCTGTTCTGTTCTGTTCTGTTCTTTCTTTCTTTCTTTCTTTCTTTCTTTCTTTCGTTTTACTTTCTAAACTCTTTCACTCTTAGATTGCTTCTTTCTAAATTATTTTAAAGTTTCTCTTTCATTTATTTCATTCTTTCGTTCTTTTCTTTTTAGCCTTCAGAACGTTCCTGTTTTTATTTTTTTTCATTTTACCTTCGAAACTCATCCGTTCTTTTGTATTTATTTGTTTCTTTCTTTCTTTTTCTAAATATTTTAATATTGCTTGTTCCTTCATTTTATTCTTTGTTCTTTTCTTCTTAATTTTCGAACTTTTCGTTTCTATCATTCTTTTTCATTTCAGCCTCGAATTTTTTTCATTCCTATTTTATTTTTTTTAATTTTATTTTTAGATTTTTACCGTTTCTCATCTCATTCTTTCATTCCTTTTTTTTAGTTTTGATGACAATTCGTTTCTTTTGTTTTTTCTGTTTACGCTTGAAATCTTTCATTCATTGTTTCTTTCGTCCGTTTTTTAAATTTTTTTAGAGGCTAATTTTTCATTCTTTCTTTTCTCCGTTGTCTTTATAACATTTTCTTTCATTCTTTCTTTTTCATTTTAAACTACATCCGCGTCCTGGGTATGACGATAAACTACGTCCAACAACAAGGCTTCAGATAATGTTTTTGAAACAATAATATATGTTTAATAGTACTGTATATTTAATATATGTATAGGTATATGCGCATATATATAATAATATGGAAAGGAAGGAAGGAAGGAAGGAAGGAAGGAAGGAAGGATGGCAAAAAAGAAAGAAAGAAAGAAAGAAAGAATGTAATATGCTGCAATAGTAGAAAATGACAAATAAGACAGAATCAAAAATTAATGGAAAAGAAAGAAAGATAGAAACGCAGTCGATCATGGCTCTCCACAATTTCCTGTCCTTTGTATCATAGCTCTTAATAGGTTTTTATCTTTTTGCTATTTCTGCGTAATCCTGTTCCTCCATCCATGTTCTGAAGCTCCTTCTTCTTCTGTGTACTGTCTCCCTTCAGGACGTAGGCGAACATGACTCTCCACAATTTCCTGTCTTTTGTATCTCTTAAGAAATTGTGTCTTTTTTTCCCCCTAAACCCTTTTCCACCATCCATTTATTCAAGCTCGCTGACTGTTATGCCGACGGACACAAGAGTAAGACTAATTAGTCTTTTCGTGTTGAATTGAATGTGGTCTAATGTTGGTTATGTTTTATGAATGTGTACTGAGGATGGTCTGCTGGACCGAGGCGTCCGGCGTTGATGTTGTATTAGCATTAAAACAGCGTAGTTGCATATTAGGATTTTTGTTTGTTTTTTTCCGTATATTTTTCTTCATATATATATATATATATGCTTTAATTTGGCATTAAATGACCCACAGTGGTTGATATGCCATAAAACCCAACCAACCAACCAAACCAAACCAAACCTTTTTCATTTTAGCTTCTTATTTTTAGTCTTTCTTTCTAATTATTTAAACTTTGATCTTCCATTTATTTATTTCTTCTTGTTTTCCTTTTAAGCATACGATCTTTTTACTTTCTTTTTTGAACCTCCGGAATGCTTTCCTTTTTTACACTCTTTCTTTCTAAACTTTAATCTCCATTTTCTTTTATTTGCACAATTTTATCATATATTTTCTTAACACTTTTTCTTTCTTAAAATCGCTTCTTTTCTAAACCTCATTGTTTCTTAAAACCCTTTGTTTCTTAAACTCTTTATTTCTTAAAACTCCTTGTTTCTTAAAACCCCTGCTTTCTTAAATATCCTGATTTTTTAAAAATAATTGCTTCTTAAAAATCCTTTTTGCTTAAAGGTCATTCATTCATTCATAAAGAAACCTCTTTCTTAAAAATTCTTGAATCTGAAACACTTTGTTTCTTAAAACTCCTTGTTTTTAAAAGCCTTTTTTTCTTAAAACTATTCCTTTCTTAAAATCCTTGTATCTGAAAACACTTTGTTCCTTAAAACTCCTTGTTTTTAAAACCCTTTTTTCTTAAAACCATTCCTTTCTTAAAAATCCTTTTTTCTTAAAATGCCTTGTTTCTTGAAACCACTACTTTCTTAAAATCATTGTTTCTGGAAATTCTTTGTTTCTTGAAACCCCTTTTTTCTTTAAACCCCTTTCTTTCTTAAAGATCTTTGTTTCTTAAAACTTTTAGTTTCTAAAACTTCTTACTTAAAACATCTTCTTCCCCCCCAAAAAAAAATCATTGTTTCTTAAAAATCCTTGTTGCTTCAACCTACGTCATTCTTAAAATTCCTTGTTTCTTAAAACCCGTAGCTCTTAAAATTCCTTGTTTCTTAAACACTTTATTTCTTAAAACTCCTTGATTCTTAAAAACTCCGCTTTCTTTAAAATACTTGTTTCTTAAAAATCATTGTTTCGTAAAAATCCTTGTTGCTTAAATCCCTTTCCATTCTTAAAAATCCTTATTTCTGAAAACCCCTTGTTTCTTAATCCTTTTTCTTAAAACTCATTTCTTTATTATGATTCCTTTTTATTCTTTAAACTATGTGTTTCTTGAAACCACTTCTTTGTTTAACCCCGTCTTTCTTGAAAAACTTTGTTTCTTAAAACACTTTGTTTCGTAAACCTTCCTTCTTATAGCCCCTTGTTTCTTAAAGGTCTTTGTTTCTTAAAACCCCTTCTTTCTTGAAAATCCTTCATTCTTAAAACTCTTTGTTTCTTAAAACACCTTCTTTATTGAAACTTCTTTCTTAAAGGTCTTTGTTTCTTAAAACCCCTTCTTTCTTGAAAATCCTTCATTCTTAAAACTCTTTGTTTCTTAAAAAACCTTATTTCTTGTAACTTCTTTCTTAAAGGTCTTTGATTCTTAAAACCCCTTCTTTCTCGAAAATCCTTCTTTCTTAAAGCTCTTTGTTTCTTAAAACCCCTTCTTTCTTGAAACTTCTTTCTTAAAGATATTTGTTTCTTAAAACAGCTTCTTTCTTGAAACTGCTTTCTTAAAGGTCTTTCTTTCTTAAAACTCCTTGAAAATCCTTCTTTCTTAAAGATATTTTTTTCTTAAAACACCTTCTTTCTTGAAAATCCTTTCTTTTTTAAAAGTCTTTGTTTCTTAAAACCCCTTTCTTGTAACTTCTTTCTTAAAACTCTTTGTTTCTTAAAACCCCTTCTTTCTTGAAAATCATTCTTTCTTAAAACTCTTTGTTTCTTAAAACACCTTCTGTCTTGAAACTTCTTTCTTAAAGATCTTTGTTTCTTAAAATGTCGTGAATATGGCAATAAGGAAGAGTACAACAGGACGAACGATGTATATAGTGACAATACTTTATCTGAGAAAATATAGACCGATCCTGAAGAAGGCTGGAGCGTATAACGGCCGAAACGTCGTGAATATGGCAATAAAGATGAGGACAACAGGACGAATGGTGTAAAAATTGTAAATAATGACAATACCTAAACTCGGAAATATAGAGAGATACCGAAGAAGGTCGGAGCGTACAACGGTCGGAGCGTACAACGGCTGAAACGTCGTGAATGTGACAATGAAGATGAGGACAAAAGTCCGAATGATTTAAATAGTGTAAATAGTTACAATACCTCATCTCAGAAATATGGACAGATCCTGAAGAAGGTCGGAGCGTGCAACGACCAAAACGCCGTGAATATGGCAATAAAGATGAGGACAACAGTCCGAACGATGAAAATAGTGTAAATAGTTACAATAACTCATCTCAGAAATATGGACAGATCCTGAAGAAGGCCGGAACGTGCCACAACCGAAACGTCGTGAATCTGGCAATAAAGATGAGGACAACAGTCCGAACGATGAAAATAGTGTAAATAGTTACAATACCTCATCTCAGAAATATGGACAGATCCTGAAGAAGGCCGGAGAGTGCCACAACCGAAACATCGTGAATATGGCAATAAAGATGATGACAACAGTCCGAACGATGAAAATAGTGTAAATAGTTACAATACCTCATCTCAGATATATGGACAGATCCTGAAGAAGGCCGGAGCGTGCCACAACCGACACATCGTGAATATGGCAATAAAGATGAGGACAACAGTCCGAACGATGAAAATAGTGTAAATAGTTACAATACCTCATCTCAGACATATGGACAGATCCTGAAGAAGGCCGGAGCGTGCCATAATCGACACATCGTGAATATGGCAATAAAGATGAGGACAACAGTCCGAACGATGAAAATAGTGTAAATAGATGCAATACCTCATCTCAGAAATACAAACAAACTTTTGCTTACCTCTGTAATGTTCTGATAGTGATTTACTAAGTGTAGCGCTCGATATAGATGAAGCCCCATCTAGTAACGATGGAACTCACTAATTCGTAATTGATCTAGAGCGACTATCTTGCGAACTATTACCTCAAAGTCGATGTGACCATGTATATTTTTGCTATGTTTTAAAAGACTGCAGTTAAATATTAACTGGTTAATTTTACGTTCGAAGAGCCCAGGCACTTCTAGAGAAAAGAATGGAAAATAAAATAAAATAAAATAAAAATAAAATATTTATCGTCAAAATCTCTGTCGTGATTGAGAATAAAGATTTGTGAAAAATATGAGATTTCCTTTACGTGACGAAATTCATTACAACCGTATAGTTTTCATATATATATATATATATATATATATATATATATATACACGAAACCGTATATTTTTCATAAATTTCGAACCGTATTTTTTTTTCAGACAACAAAAAAAGGTTTCCATTACAACATAAAAATTAACAAAGAAAATAAATAAATATATTTGCTTCAATAAATATGGATACATACATACACACACATATATTTTAAGACATTTTTATGTTTATACATTCTTTTTATAGATACAAATATTTAAGTAAATGCTCTGTTTATGATAAACAGTATTAAACAACATTTACCGGCCTGAATGTCCGAGAAATTGTCATAGAAAATATTAATCCTCCGAAAGGAATCGAACCTGTATCATGTACGGAACCGTCATATAGCATGACGTGCCTTAAACGTTTCGGTCATAGAAGAGCGTTTGGTTAGCATGGTCTATTTTACTGTCTTTAAACTACAATCTTCCATGATTCACTCAAGTCCATTCATATCTGTTCATGGCGTATCCAAATGTAAACAAATGACGTCACACGGCGGACGAATATTTTCTATGAAAATTTCTCTATATATTTCTGTCTATATTTCTGAGATGAGGTATTATGTACATTATTTACATTATTCGGATTATTGTCCTCATCTTTGTCGCCATATTTATTACAACGATTCGGCCTTTCAGTATCTGTCTATATTTCTGAGAAGAGGTATTATGTACACTATTTACATTATTCGCACTATTGTCCTCATCTTTGTCGCCATATTTATTTCAACGATTCGGCCTTTCAGTATCTGTCTATATTTCTGAGATGAAGTATTATGTACATTATTAACATTATTCGGATTATTGTCCTCATCCTTGTCGCCATATTTATTTCAACGTTTCGGCCTTTCAGTATCTGTCTATATTTGTGAGATGAGGTATTATGTACATTATTTATATTATTCGGACTATTGTCCTCATCTTTGTCACCATATTTATAACAACATTTCGGCCTTTCAGTATCTGTCTATATTTCTGAGATGAGGTATTATGTGCATTATTTACATTATTCGGACTATTGTCCTATTCGGACTTTGTCGCCATATTTATTACAACGCACATGGCACCGTAGTTAGTTAGCGTTAGTTACATCCAATGACTGGACCCAAAGAGTGTGAGTTCAATACCCGGTTAAGGCAGTGCAGTACTTCCAGAGAGGAGTTAACAAGAGACAACTGATAACTGAGATCCATTAAACATGGCACGTAAAACTAGAACAGTCTACCCCAGTGATCGAAATAAAGGGGTCAGTTCGGCATTTTAACCACTTGAAGAAGGCCGGTGCGTAAAACGGCCGAAACTTTGTAATAAATATGGCGACAAAGATGAGGAAAATAGTCCGAACAATGTAAATAGTGAACTATTATTTTTGAAATAAAAATCGCTTTACGGTAGTCGCATTTAAAACTTTTTGGATATTATTTGCCATCAAGTTAGCAATATTAATAAAACAATCTTGCTACATGTATATCTAAGACTCATGAAATTTCTCACAATTATCAGTATCTGTTTAAAAAAGCATCACGTGATTCATCATGGAGGCCTTCATCGTACGGATTTCAGTCCGATGATGGTGAGTCAAACTCGGTTTCGTCGTTGCCGTCCAACAGTAGATCATCTTCGGTACCATCCTTTGCAGTAGCGATTCAACATTTTTTTAAGGATTTTATTACACCTTAAACTTCTCACATTTTTTTTTCACACAAAATCGCAGAAAACATCAAATTCGGCAGCAGGCATAGCCGGCGTTTTTTTGTAAAACATTTTTCACCATTCATCATCTAGCCATTCCATGTCAGATTATTTTAAAATGGCTTGTTTAAAGTAATGTCAAGTGGCTGCAGTATAGAAGTCAACCCACCAGGAATAACAGCTATATTGATATTGGTTCGTAATAACCAGGTTTTAGTATTCGCCATTATATAGCTACGAAACATATACCAAACCAATAAACTGCGTTCGTTTCGTATGCCGCCCGGGCGTCTGTTCCAAACATTCTCACTCCATAATTTTATGCCATTCTCATCTATCTACCCTTTCTCATAAAAATGAGCAGATGCCAATCTTATTGCACTCTTAAATTCATGTAGTCGGGGCATCAGGGAAAAAACATCGTCAAAGCAGTTCCTATGAACATATTTGTAGAAAAGACAGAGGGAAGCCACGTCACGTCGGTGAGAAAGTGACTGAAGTCGAGGAACCAAGTCAGGATCGATTACATCGCAGATTTTGTTTTTGATTTTGCTAAGATTCTTGAAGTGTATAGCAGGAGCATCAGGCCAGATCTGGAAGCATTTCAGAAAGAGAGAAATAGCATAATGAAGAAAGAGTTCTTTAAAACTGAAGAACCTATTGAACATAACGAAGTAGATCCTGTGGTAATGGGAGCACTTGGACCAATACACAGAAAAAATAGAAACTTGAAAGGGCGCTTAAGGAGAATTGGAATTGAAACCAAGATTGTAGTTTTCCAGAAAGCTATCGTCATTTATTCTAAGGGGATTCTCCGAAAAGTTCTTGAGTTGCGAAGAGTCTTGTGGACATTATTCCTCAAGAAAAGACAACGTTAATGTGAAACACCAACATAATACTTCCATTTTTAAATGATGGAAGATCTTAAGACATGTTATTCTTTCCTGTTGGTTAATTAAAACATGCTACCCAAAACATGAGGGGATGCTTTTGTTTTTAAGTATGAAGGATGTAATGGGAGCTACATCTATATACGCCGAGGCTCTCACCCTTAATCAGAGACCATCTAAATAGACTGGGTTATCAACGCTGATTGGGTCCAAACTACAAGGATATGTGTGCTTCTTTTATCAAAATCTGTCAAGTATTAAGAAATGAGAAGATTTCGTTAGAAAAGGGTACTGAACTTATATAAGTCTACTTATATCGTAGGCAAAGCCGTAAAATCTCCTCAGGTGAGGAAGAAGAGACGTGAATCAAAAGAAAGAAAGAAATGATTACTGAACTGTTATGTAATATCGTTTCTCTTATATCCTAATGTTGTAGTCAATGTTGTAAAATCTCTTTACATATGAAGAAGAGACTTGTGGCAACACCAAGCAAATCGTCATCACTAGTAATGGAATGTTGGACTATTATTCAATATCACTCCTCTTATGTGGCAGTTAATACTATAACATTACCTCTCAAATGAAGGGAGCATTTAAAGTAGGTACCTCCACGAAATAATAACATAAACATTTAGACGATAAAATTTTGTTTTCGTCAAGTTTGGCGTCTTTTTCATCATGCTATGCTCTTTTTTTTAGCGATCTCGTCGAGGTACCTAATTTAAGGTAAGATAGATCTGTTTAAACGAAGGACGCTAAGACTATTATAGACGCAGCATTTGTGAAACGTGTACGTTTTTATGAATACAAAAACAAAAAAGTATCTTATACTGAAGATCAGAAAGAGTCAGTTGAAATAACTTGGAAGCATAACGAGGAAAAGAGGTTTAGAGAATGTGGCACTCACAAGGCATACTGAAAACAAAAGTGACAGTGAATCGACCTAAGAATTTGTGAAAATGGATAGCAGAAAGGGAAAGGATGGTGAAAAATCAAACAATGCTAAGAGTTACAAAGGAGAGGAAGTTGTGGGGGGCTATGACTGCCTACGTCATGAAGAGACGCGTCTATTGTGCTTCCTGTATTTGGTTTAATTTCCGCGGGAATAAAGAAGGAGTGTCACATCAGGAGCGTTCTTCGGAAATGAACGCGTTGATTTCCTGAAATAGTTTAATGGGAAACACACACACACACACACACAAATGAAACGGTAAAATAAAAGCTGAGTAAAGGTTTGGATGGAACCCCGCTGCCTCTGTAGATTTCGAGGAGAGAATTCTTCGCCATTGTCCTTGAATGTCAAAGATGGAGATCTGACAACACGTCTCAGCCCCGACAAGCACACATTTGGGTTCAAGGATCGCTTTTTATCTATGTAACGACAAATAGATTAAGATTTCGAAAAAGGATTAAAAAGTTTTATTAAAGGAAATCACAACGAGATATCTGCTAACTGCACAGGACGTTGTTTAGATTTAATTAATGGCTTTTATTTCTTTTTAATTACACAAACACTGGAACATGTTTGTGCATATACATATTATCGCTATCTCATATACACGCACACACGCGCCCACACACAGAGACACAGGTTTATATATATATATATATATATATATATATATATATATATATATATATATATATATATATATATATATCATATTATGAAATGGACAAAGTCCGGAAATTATTTTAAGACATTTTTTATGTTGATACGTTCTTTATATAATAAACAGTATTAACAACATTTACTGGCCTGAATGTCCGAGAAATGTTCATAGAAAATATGCGTCCCCCGACAGGAATCGAACCTGTATCCTATACGGAACCGTCATATAGCCTGACGTGCCTTAACCGATTGAAGAGAGTTCGGTTAGTAAGGTCGATTTTACTGTTTTAAAACACAATTCTCTATGATTTTCTCTCATACATTCATATCTGCTCAATGCGTATCCAAATGTAAACAAATGACGTCACACTATGAAATAGACAACGTCCGACAATTATTTTCAAGACATTTTTTATGTTTATACGTTCTTTTTATAGATAGAAATATTTAAGAAATGCTCTGTTTTATAATAAACAGTATAAAACACATTTACCACGAATCTCCGAGAAATGTTTTTATACAAAATATGCGTCCCCCAACATGACGAATTGTAGTTTAAAAACAGTAAATTCGACCTTGCTAACCAAAATGTTCCTCTATGGCTCAATCGGTAAAGCACGTCAGACTATGTGACGATTCCATATAGAATACAGGTTCGATTCCTGTCGGAGTACGCATATTTTCTATGACAATTTCTCGGGTATTTAGGTCGTTAATACTGTTTATTATAAACAGAGAATTTACTTAAATATTTGTATCTATAAAAAGAACCTATGAAAATGTCTTTATATATATATATATATATGTGTGTGTGTGTGTGTGTGTGTGTGTGTGTGTATTGTGGTCTCTCTCAACGTATGAGCGTCAAACAGCTCAGTTCCTAGGAACCGACATACAGACACCAGCACAAAATGATTTGGTTATAGTGGTGAAGGTTTTGTGCAGAACCAACCACACTTTTTGAAGGTCTGAATACAGAGACCTGGTGAACTGTGTGTTAAAAGAACCTCCGCAGGTATTGAATACAGAGTTGTTCTTCTCCTAGACCAGTTGCCATCCAAGGCTATAGAACCCAGTCTGTCCAGCTATTTACGCATAGCTGGAGGGAGAAGAAAATTAATACGTTTTCCAAGGGTATTAGCACGTAATTATATATATATATATATATATATATATATATATATATATTGGCCTGACGTTAATACACATCAACATTCAAGCCCATAGTTTTTCCCATCAAAATAGCAATTTCCTCAGAGCCTCTGCTAGCTTTGTATTCAAAAATATCACTTTCAGCACTTATACCAAGGGCTATCTTTATTAGATCGTTATAAATTTCTAAAGCTTTCTCAGAAATAAATGCTTCACTGATACTATCATCTGTTAATTTTTTCTCATTTATAAAACTAAGCAATAACATTTCCACTACTTCGAGTATCTTTGGTTTTTGTTTACTAATAACAGTCACTCATTTTGCTGCCTTTATTACTTCCTTATTTTTTTTTTTTTAGAATAGTAGATATTGTCGATTTAGGCATACCATACTGCACAGCGAGATCTGACACACCAACGCCATTTTCGTGTTTACAATGATTTCTTTCTTCACCTCAATTGTTTTTCTCTCAACTTTTCTCAAATTTACCAGTATATATATATATATATATATATATATATATATATATATATATATATATATATATATATATATATATATATATATATATATATATATGGTGAATGAAATTCCCCATATTAAAATACTTGTAGTTTATTTATTCACACACACACATATATATATATAATGAAATTTAATTTATATTATAATATATATGACGGTTCCTTATAGGATACAGGTTCGATTCCTCTCAGAGGACACATATTTTCTATGACAATTTCTCGGACATTCAGGCCGGTAAATGTTGTTAATACTGTTTATTATAAACAGAGTATTTACTTAAACATTTGTATCTATAAAAAAGAATGTATAAACATCTCTATCTATCTATCTATATATATATATAGATAGATAGACTCTCCCGTCGAATTCGACGTATGAGGGTCAAGCAGATCAGTTCCTAGGAAATCGACAACAGCACATGAGATTTGATTATAGTGGTGAAGGTTTCGTGCAGGACCATCCACACTTTTTGAAGGGCCGATTACAGAGACCTGGTGCACTATGTGCCACAAGGTCAACAAACGACCCTCCATAGTTTTTGAATTCAGAGTTGTCCTTCTCCTAGACCAGTTGCCATCCAAGGTTATAGAACCCAGTCTGTCCTGCTATTTACCCATAGATGGAGGGAGAAGAAGAGGATTCATACCTTTTCCAAGGGTATTAGCACGTAAGTGAATGTAATGGATTCGACTGGGATTCGAACTCGGCCCTCCGATTCCTCAAACCAATCTACTATCCATTACTCTTATATATACATAAGGGTGGTGATATAATATCGAAATAGACACTGTACTAAAATTTCATGCGAAACCGTCAAAGGGGGCGAGTGGCGGTGTTGACGTGGGTTTATTCCCGGCTTCCGAATGAAGATGTAAGTGCCCTCACACTGTATTACAAGTGCCAGAACGAGAATGTTGGGCAGATGGATATATAAAGAATCTTCTCACACATTGCGAACAGAAATTGTAAGGACGACATTCGTTTGATAGCTCTGGTCGAGAGCAACTGAGGCAGTCAAAGTTGAATAAAATGAACATTCTAGTTTCGTGTAATTATTATTAAAACCTTTAAAATACTGTAGGTGATTATTTTCGCCATGCAAAATGTTAGTCCTGCCAATGCAATTTGAATTTTAATTTCTTGGTTGTGTAGTCATATCCTTCTATGGCAACACCTAAAACAAGCATGACTGAAATTGAGAGCCAGTTTAATGCAATTTCAAATATATAGAACTAATTATATTTTGAAGGGATTCTCTATACAGTAAAAAGGGAAGTAATATTTATAAATGATGCACATTGCTAGGTGTTAATCGGTACCTTCACTTCAGTAGATATATATGTGTGCATATGCGTCGGTAACATGGAGAACGGTGTACGTTTGTCTGGAAGGATATAAAATGCTGAGCGTTTGTTTTCAGTGTGGCGGCATTGAGTGATAACGTTCGTGAGTCATGTGTACAGCATTCAAGTTACGTAGCAATCAGAATTTTTGGCACTAGAAATTTGGGCGTCAAGCGAAAGTGTGAATGCAATGAATCGTTACCTGAACTCAAGCAGAATAGGACCTGAAAGGAAAGATTTTTTTCTTTCTTTTTTTTAGCGTACCATGAAAACGAAATATCACATTGCTGTCAACAAATGGCAAGAAGACTAAAATTTACAATCGCTGCACCTACTTCGTACGAACCCGATTTGGCAGAATCAAATTTCCAGTTATTCCCGAAATTGAAAGAGGTGTTGAAATGTCAGCATTTTTCGTATGATTCCCCCCCACCCCGAAGCTGAATTGCTGTGTGTAATTTGATCAAAAGTAAAACAGAAAATTACGGCCTTACCGGAAGAAAAACTGAGATAAAAATGAACAGCATTAAACAGGGGACAAAAAAAAAAAAAAATAAAAAAAAATAAAAACAAAAAAAAAAAATAAAAAAAAAATAAAAACAAAAAAAATAAAAAAAATAAAATAAAAAAAGAAACAAAAAAGGAGACTTTTAATTAAGAGGAGAATTGAATTTATTTCATTTCCATATCAGGTTCGATTTCAATATTCTAACTATTCTTAACCCCTTTTATTGTGTTGATGATCTTCTCAATCAAATCTTGTAATCAGGACCGGTGCGTACTATCCCCTACACACTCAACTGGAGGGGCAAACCTGATTGGGGTCCCGAGTGGTGCTTTTTGACCCTCTCTATGTTATCAAGATTGGATTTTTTTCTACCGCCATTTATATAAGATACAAATTAAAATAAGTGCAACTGACTATTCAAGGATGAAAAGTTTACGCGGATTTTGACGTCATTCTGGTCTTTTATTTCTCGTCCGAATCCGTAAATTTGTTTTGTTCAGCCAAAGTCTCGAAAAAAACAAAACAAACAAAAAAAAAAAACTACATAAAATTTAATATTTTTTATCCATAATGCTGAATGTTTTAAAATTCTTCAACTTTTTAACAAGAAATATCTTAAGTTGATTTAAAAAATTACCGCCAAACATTGTTGATTTATTTAAGATGGAATGATCTATTATGACAGGTTTCTAATTTGTATTTAGATCAAGGCAATCCTAATCAACCTGATTTACATACAGTATATTTATTTTCTAATTGAATTCATCACTAATTTTGCATATGATACATTATTGTAAATAGTCAGGTTATAATAAAATTTGTATTTTAAATACAATATATACATTATAGATATTTTGGAGATTTTCACATAATAATCGATCGAGTCCACAACGGAATTCAATGCAGAAAGCACTGGACGCAAACGTTATATCACTGGCTCATCTCGCTTTTGTGGCGAAGACGAGACCAACTAGCCTCAATATAGCGCAGCTACTTCTAATTCCGATGGTGATACTCATCCAAGTATACATAACCCACTGGAACCGACCCCAAGAACAACGTCTTCCTTCACCAGGCCACTCCAACCAGCATATTCTTATATCGACAAAGACTGGAGATTTCACATAATATTGGATTCCAATATTCGCTTGAAAATGAAATGGAACTAGTGCTTTTAATTTAATTACAAAATTAAATTTGAAGTTTTTAACTTCCATTTTTGAAACATGGTTATTACTGTGTAGCGGAAAAACATATTTTAAATCAGTTAATTTATAATATATATATATATATATATTTGGCAGCAATACGTCATTTTTGATCTGATCTTGCATTCAGGTACGGTGAAAACTCACGCACAGAGACACGAAAAAATAGATGATTGAATGCAGGAAAATATCTCTGATGGTCAGTTTAATTCTTGATGAAACCTCTAGAGGAGTATTTGAAGTGGGGTACTTTAAGGAGGAGTATATTTTGAAATAATTTGTTATAATTCAATAAATATTTTGAAGTATCTTCATCTTCATTGAGGTTTCTGCCATTGTCTTTGAAATATACTGATGTTAATGTAATGACAAACGTACGCAGGTTTAGGCTTTAAAAAGCTTTATTCAATTGAGAATTCAAGGTTCGTGTATAGCGTCCTTTTAAAGTCTCAGTAAACAGAAATAGCTGTCTCAAAAAAGAAGAGCAACAAAACAAGGAGAAACCACTCTTGATAAACAAGGAAACCACTCTTGAAAAACAAGTTTTGACATTTCTTTAATACATTCTTAGATATTACTAGAAGAGTAGCTAAGTATGCTACCAGGCATATAATATACAGAATAAAAAAAGCCTTAGATACAAAAAATATACAATAGTTAATATTGTCATGACAAAGTACGCAGATGTAGGCTTTAAGAAAGCTTTATTCAACTGAGAATACAAGGTTCGCGTATAGTGTCCTTTTATAGTCCCAGTAAACAGAAGTAGCTCTCTGAAATAGGAGAGTAACAAAACAAAGAGAGATCACTCTTGATTATTCATAACAGTTAATATTGAATAAATATTTCCAACTATCCTCGTCTTCATTGTACTTTTTGCCCCTGATTTTAAATGAGTTGCTATTAATATTCAGTGGATGCTTTTGGCAATCATCGTCTTAATTATTTTTCTCCTCTGGGAGGATGTTGGTGACTAACCAGATCTTTTCCTTGAGGACACATGGCCAAGTGGATAAATATATTGATTAGAACCAATGACTGAACCTAGAGAGTTGTGAGTTCAATACCAGGCCACAGCAGTGGTGAACCAAAAACATGGAGAATTGAGTTAAAGGGAGATAACTGAGACATCCGGAAGAGGCATGGCACGTGGAACTAGAAAAATCTACCCCGGTGGACGAAATAAAAGGTTCGGTTCGAAATTCCAATCACCTGAAGAAGGCCGGAGCGTACAACGTTTTGAATATCGCAATGAAGATGAGGATAACAGTCGGAATAATGTAAATAATGCAAGTAATCATAATACCTCATCTCAGAGATATAGACAGATATTCAGTGGATGTTTTAGACAATCATTTTTTTTTTTTCATTATTTTTCCACATCTGAGAAGATTTTAATATTTATTCGATGTTTGTGACTAACCAGATCTTTTCTTGATTGGATTTTTGAAGAGATGTTTTTATTATTCAAGGGATATTTCCGACTCTCCCACGTTTTTATTGATGATTTTGTCTCGTTCTTTGAAAAGAATATTTTACGGCCATAACTTAATTGTCAGAATTGATATAACAGATGTTACCTATATTTGTGGCATCAAATGTATTTTGTCGTTAAACTTAATAAAACATACGTTTTGTAGATACAAAGCGTCGTATTATTAAAAAAAAATGTATCATCGGGTTTGTATTGATGTAAGTCTATTAAATAATAGATTAAATCTTCTCTCAATAAAAACCTTTTTACGATTTAAGCAAAGCCCAAAACATAATATAGAAGAATTATCGGAAAGAAATTGGATTTTCGAAGACAGAAATCATTTTTACGAAACCATAGCTGGAGAAAAAAAATGATTGATATAAAGATATTCTTTGATCAAGTCGTTGATAAAATTGAAATCTCTTTCTCTCTCTTTATTATTTCTGTCAAACAATTACAGTCTCTCTCTCCCCATCTGTCTAGAAAGTAAAGTTTCTGTTTTTATTTATCTACGAATTATAGTCTTTATCTCGATCTGTCAACGAATCACTATGTCTCGCTGCATCTGACTACGAATTACAGTCTCTCTCTTAATATCTATATATACTTATATCCAAACTTCAGCAATTAATCTACATCGGTTTATTATTTATTATCTATCTATCTAATACACCCTTTTCACATCTATCTATCTATCTATCTATCTATCTATCTATCTATCTATCTATCTATTCCAGTCTGTTCGTATCTATCTATCTATCTATCTATCTATCTATCTATCTATCTATCTGTTGTGGTCTTGTTAGGGCCAGAAATAAAGACACAAATAGAGGAATTGGGTTAAACAATTATATTAACAGAAACAGTAATAAAACATATACAAACCAGAGTGTTACAGCAAGAATGTTCGACCGAACTGTCAGAACTGATTGCTGGAAACTTCCCTCTCCAAAAGGCAATACCTGCTCCTATTTATAGCTGCGTGCGTGGGTAAATTACGTTCCACGTGAGTGTGCGTGTATATATATATATATATATATATATATATATATATATATATATATATATAAAGGATCTTTTACAAAGCAATTAATCAAATTTAACTCAGTTCCTAGGAGCTAACATGAAGACGCCAGCACATATGATGTAATTATAGTGCTGAACCAACCAAACCTTTTTGAAGGGATGAATACAGAGACCTGGTGCACTAAGTGCCACAAGGTCCTCAAACAACACTCCGCAGGTTTTGAATTCAGAGTTGTCATTCTCCTAGACCAGGAGCCATCCAAGGCTATAGAACCCAGCCTGTCCTTCTATTTACCAATAGAAGAAGATTAATACCTTTCCCAAGGGTATTAGCATGTAAGGGAATGTAATGGATTCGACTGGAATTCGAACTCGGCTCTCCGATTCCTCAGTATATATATATATATATATATATATATATATATAGATAGATAGATAGATATATAAAATATTTTAGTAACATCGTAATTTCCCACCTGATGAGACGTTGAAAGTTTTAACGTTGAAACGGGATGTAAAGTTTTGTAGTGGGCATGTGCAATGTTCTAATGTAACATTGCATAATAAATAAATATTTATTGCTCTACTTTTGTATTCAGCCCTTTTTTAAATTAATGTTTTGAACGCTGAAATCTTACTCTTCGTTCTTTTACATACACACACACACACACATATATATATATATTGTTTTAGGTTATTACATCAAAAACCTGTAGAAACGCTACACAAATGCAATCGCGTTTCGATGTGTATTAACACATTTCATCAGGCGTTAGTAAATGACTGGTGAGTGGACAATTTATTGAGATTTAAAGCCAACATACCCCCATCTTTTCCTGAGGAAAAGAAGGAAAGAAAGATACAAGATACACTCTCTTTTCTTAAGAAAAGGAAGATTAAGAAAAATATTAAGAAAGAGAAGAGAGGGAATAGTAGCAAGGTTTGTTTATATTCAGATCAACCAATTGGACGGGCCTGCGCTAAGTTCAAAGTAAAGGGGAAAAACGAAAGAAGCAGTCATACATAAGAGGTCATGAACCACAGATTTAGAATCGCAGACGATATCTAAAAGTCATATTCGGTACGCATGTAAATTGGCTACAATATTTTACATTAGACAAATATAATTACCTATGAGAGAAGAAACGTAATTTAACAAGATACTCGACAAACTACATACTCTCTGAGTTAAAAAAAAATAAAATTTCACATTTTTATAGTTGGTAAATAAACCAACCTTTTAAGAAATAAAAGGAAATTTTAAACAAATAAATCTAACAAAATTATTGAAACATATAGATCTAACAAAATTCCATAAATATATAGATCATACAAAAAAAAATTGAATGCAAGTGTTAACTAAAGGGTCATTATATAAGGTGTTAATAAAACCAATCAATGCAAAATGTCAACCGAACACCAATACAGTTATACTAAATATTACCAACACTACTAGAAGTCTAATATAAAAAATATACTAAGAAGAAATTGATCTTACTGACAGAAAGTTAAGCCTTATATGGTGCAACAAGTTTTAACTAAAATATAAGAAGCAACTGTCAAATTTGAAAGTCTAGCAAGAGGGTAGAGTCAAAGGTGTGATATGTTTACGATTAACCGTTAATTCAAATCTTAATTTAACCGTAATAAAATTAACAACATCATCCATGATAATAAATTACATGAAAACAGATACATAATACTACCGACCAACTCCGTTACGTTCACGATCCAGAACAACCTATTCCATCTAAATAATCTTAAAATAATCAAAATAATCCGATATAAAACCACCCATAACAATAATATTTCAGAAGCAGGGATATAAAATAAATTGCCAAAACTGTTCCTCACAATACATTGGAGAAACATGCAGAAATTAAAAAAATATGCTTTTATGAACACAAAAGAGACCTCATAAATAACAATTTAAGAAATTCACTAGTCATACATAGAAATAAATTCAACCACAATTTTAATTTTATAAAGGCTACACCCATAAAAAAAGAAAATAATTCACTCAAGAGTGCCGCCATTGAATATTATCCAAATATTAATTCACACTCAGATGTTTCCCCAATCTCACCTTTCCTAGCAGAATCACTGCCCTCCCAAGCCAATTTACACAACAAATATATCAAGAAATCAAAAGAAAATGGTTGAATCCGCCAACACAACAATACAAACAATATTTCTACGGGTGAAAATATTCTCTTCAAACATAATTAAAATTCAAAATAAATTGACGTCATTTTTCGGTTGACCATATGAATATATAATAGCGCTTCTCAATTCTTCTAGTTTCTAACGACATTTTGTTTCTTGTTTATAGATACTTTGCTGTAGTAAATTCATTTCTACTTTTGCTTTGAAAAACTCCACATTGGACGAAACGCGTCGGCTAAAACTAGTTTTCGTATTGTCTTTTTTCTTTATAGATATTGTCTTTTTCTACAGGTTAATTCTGAGAAATTTTAACACACACACCCGCATATACATCTCCATCTAAATATATATATATATATATATATATATATATATATATATATATATTGGCATTCGGAAAAAAATATTCATGAAAGTATGTTTCGAAACATCCAGCCATGCATTTCGCCTATATGGCTTCACCAGATCGAAGATGAAAAATGAGTTGCGTGTGTATACATTTGTGTGTGATTAAAATAATGAAATCTTATATTTTTCCAAAGCTGACTTTGCTCCTAGCTAAAAAAGATAGAGGAAAAAAAAACTTACTCATTTCAATCTCTAAACTGGGAAACTTAAAGTAAGGAACATAAAATATTAAACGAATTTTTTTAAAATTCACTCATTTTAGGCAGCAAATGTTTTTTACGCAAATGTTATTAAAAACGACAGACATTTTGTGTTGATTAATTTTATTGATTATCTTTTCCAAATGACGAATAATCCTTTTCAGATAGGGAGAACATTCCATCAGAAATTGTCCAAAGTTAATTTTGGAAGAAATATTGTCCAACCTTTCGACTTTCTTAAGTCAACATCAGGATAGCTAGAGGCAAATGATGAGTTCCGCAGAAATGTTGAGTTTCATAGCGTGTAGTGACGCGGGCAAAGAGAGTTGTAACGTAGGCGAGGTACCACGTGTGTGTGTGTGTGTGTGTGTGTGTGTGTGTGTGTGTTTTATTTATTTTTTATATACATGTGAGTATGCAATCTTTTAAATTATAATTGTTTATTTATAGATGGTTGTTTTTGTTGTATGAGTACTGCCTCGAGAATCGTAAGTTTGTTGTTACTGTTTTACTTTGCTTGGATCTTGGTAATGTTTACGAGTTGATGTCTTAACCGACACGTTTCATCCTCTGAGGGACTTTATCAAGGCAAATGCCTTCATAAAATCTCTCAGGTTTTACACGAAAGTTTTCCTTTTTTATTTATTCATATTGTACTTTTACGTATATATTGTATATGAAAAATTTCAGACACACACACAATTACACACACGCACACATATATATATAATACAGATATATATAATTGGTAACAGAAGCCATTGGTTTATACCAATGGCTTCCCATACTTAATACTTCTCGAATTCACTCATGTATGACGTCATGAGCTGCGGTGCGATTTTCTCTTCCAGCGACTTATATGCACGTATTTATCGTTGCTTGGAAATCATCCATGTAAACAGAAACAGACCTTCATCACATTCTTGTCCGTGTATTGCTTAATATATTGTAATATAATTGTCATCTTTGATAATGGCTTATGTAAGCCGAAAGCTTAGATAGGATTAAAAATATGTATCAATATTGTGATTTTCTTTCTTCGTTTAATGATGAAGTTATTAAGCTTATCAAACGATATGAAAAGAATTTATATAAAATAAATAGACAACACTTGTCTATAATTTTTAATGAAACATATAAGAATATGTATATATATATATATATATATATATATATATATATGTATTTATGTACATATAAATGTATATAATTTATATATACGTACATATATATATATTCACGGTATATATGTATATATATATAATGAAAAAAATATAAAATATATAAATATAAAATAAAATAAATATATAAATATATATAAATAATATATATATAACAAATATAAATATATATATATATAAATATATAAATATAAATAAATATATATATATGTATATATATAAATATATATATATTGCATGAAAATACCATGATATATATATATATATATGCACACACACACATATATATATGCACACACACACACACACACATATATATACACAATGAAAAGTTATATGCATATATATATATATATAGAGAGAGATTTTGTTTATATATATCTGTTAAAACGCACTCTTCGACCTATTGTCTCAAAGAACAACTGCTTTTCCTCTGCTAATTAAAATATTCGTCTAAAGTGTCTTTAGTATCATATGTCAATGTCAAACCACAGCTGATTTGATTTCAAGATTTCATATTGAATCCTTAAAAACGTTTAATGCGCACAATGGAAATCATCTTTTGAAAAAAAAAGAACGTGGCCTTTTGTCTGACTTTGATAAAAGAAATACAAGTATATAATTTTGCTTTACGACATTCTGTGCCAACCATTTTGTATCGGGTAGAGAAATAATAGCAAGTAAAAAATGTTTCACATAAAGGAGATATATTTGATAGATAAAATACCAGATAGAGATTCAGAAACTCCCTGCTAAGAAAAGAAAACAAGGAGGATTAAAAAGGAAAAAAGTTCAAACTTCAACTGATGTCCGCCATTTTATTGGAAGATCTATTTAGCAGACGAGTGGTGAACCGCGCATTTGATGAGTTCCATACTTTTTTCCCGCGCTTAACTCAATCAGAATAAGAGTTGAAAGAGAATCACGAAATTTTAGAGGCTACGATTAAAGATAGATTTTTAGTTGCAAAGAGAAAATTGATCTCTTGTTTCGAAGAGAAGGTTATTGCTTTTTCTCTTAAACGTTTCGATTTTCTTACTGACAACATTGGCGTCCAGTTGAAAAGTCGACTCAGTGACGTTTGTCTATTTTGTTAGCGTAATTGTTGCAAGATTTTGAAATTATATTTGTGCAAATCTCTTTTTCAAAAACATTCTTTATCTATCTATCTATCTATCTATCTATCTATCTATCTATCTATCTATCTATCTATCTATCTATTCTCATTCTTGTCATATCTATCTATCTATCTATCTATCTATCTATCTATCTATCTATCTATCTATCTATTCTCATTCTTGTCATATCTATCTATCTATCTATCTATCTATCTATCTATCTATCTCATGTTTTCGTATCTATCTATCTATCTATCTATCTATCTATCTATCTATCTATCTATCTATCAGGATTCGTACTCGGTGAGCCGATATCATTTTGCTCACGCCAAACAGTTACACTACCCACAATTACTTGTTTCCTTGCACAATATATATATATATATATATATATATATATATATATATATATATATATATATATATAATTTTTTTAGTGACTATTTGGGATCATAGATGTATTTATCACTATTATTCTATGAAATAATTTCATCCACTTGGACCCTGTAGAAAGAGTCGTTTTCTATAGGAGTTAGGTATTTATTTCTGAGGCGTATAATTCTAATGAATTTTTGCAATATTCCCTTTATATACTTCTGAACTTTTTATCCAATTACGTGCTGTGTTTTTCATCTTGACCCGTGAAGTGGACGCCATATTATGACCTTTGACTTTTTATGGCTTATCAACGTTTTTTTGTAAGATATTATAAACTGAAACATATTCTTGATTTATAAGAATAATTGTTCTTTTTTATTTTGCTGGTGCATATTAAGAATTTTGGTGAGACAATAATGATTTTTTCCAGATACGTCATACTATTCAACCCATAACTATTGGGGAGATGCTAATTTATATCTTTCCTAAGATTATTTACGCATAATTGAATGTATAAAACGAGCCGATATTCATTACATCACCAGCACATCCCAGCATACAGCACCTGAGATTCCGAAGTGGTCAGCCATCTAGGTACTGACCAGGCTCGTGGTTGCTTAACTGACGAGAATCGGAGATTCAACGTAACATGAGCGAAAGACTTTTTGATTTTTAAGTTTCGCCATTTTTACCAGTTTTCTACATTTATGTTTCTATTATATAATTTGATATTTAAATAATAATTCTGTTTTTATGTTATTTAATATTTGAATAATAATTCTGTTTTTATTATATTATTTAGTATTTAATAATAATTCTGTTTTTGTTATTTTATATTTAAAAAATAATACTATGATTTTGTTGTATTATTTGATATTTAAATAATATTTTTTGGTTTAAAATATTTAAAATGTTGGTTTCTATACTGGACGATAGTTTGTTCAATTTGAAAATTTTCTATTTTTTAAAATGATATTTCTTTGCAATTATTATAATGTTTTTTATATTTAATGTCTACATTTTGTGTGCTTATTTACAAGTATCTCTCGGATACTGGTTGGAGTGAATTTTTGGTAATGTTGGTTAATACATTGTTTTTTTTTTTTTGCCGACATACAAAGTGACATGTTATTCGACATGATAATGTCGTAGTCGTAAGACCATTTTCTCAATTATCAAAAACATATGTAAATTCTTATATTAAGTTGATTTTTATTAAGAATGAACTTTAGATAGGTTTCTATTACTGGCGACAATATGATAGATTTATTTCTTCATATATAATTAATCGTGCATATTTATTTTTACCTCTTGATGACGTATACTGATATTTCTCATGATCCTTTAAAGTTGTATAGAGTAAATACGCATATTTTAAAGGATTTATTTTAATTTTTAATTTGGTATTTTTATAATATATTATAAAATATTATAATATTATTATATATTTTATGTGCACATAAAACATGAAAATATAAAGTAAGAAAATAATAGATAAAATATTTATATTTTCTTTTCATAGATTATAACATATGTTCATATATATATTTCATGTTTACATATATTATTTTTATATTTTACGTTTTATTTTCACATTTCATATTCTTTGCTGATATTTCATGACTTATATTGCGATTTTATTTCTTTGATTATTTTATTGTCATATTTTATATTTATGTTCATATGACATATTTTGTTTTATTATCCTGTTTAATGTTTTCTGCTCATATTTCATGGCTTATATTCATATTTTATTTCTTTGAATATTTCATGTTTTATTTTCATATTTTATATTTTATGGGCATATTTCATATATTTTTTTTTTTTTCATATTTTGTCATCTCTGTCCATATTTCATGTTTTATGCTAATATTTGCCTATTTTCATATTTTATATTTTATTTCCATATTTTATGCTCATATTTCATAATTCTATTTTGTATTTTCTCTTCGTGTATCATGTTTTATGTTTATATGTTGTTTCTTCATATATATATTTTATTGCCATATTTTATTTGAGTTTATACTAATATTCTTGTGTTTATCGTTCTTATTTTATATTCAGTGTTTCATCATATTATTTATTTAATATTAATTATATTTTTTGTCAGGATCTTTATACTATTGCTATATATTTTTGTAGAATCTTTTAAATGTGTTCTGTCATTTTTTTCTCGCCAAAATCACGGTATCTTTAAGTCTATCGTCCTCTGGGAAATATCTTACTCGTCCTTATAATATAATCTCACTAGGTAGCCATCTACCTTGAGTGGATCTTTGTATTTGTATTGGGTGAACTAACATTACAAAAAAGAACCCATCTTGCACGTTTATAAATCTATCATTCGCCCATCGAATATTACAACTGGTCTAGTGCCCCTGATATATACATCGATATTCTCGATAAAATCCAAAGAATACGCAATGATAGCGGTCCTGACCTGGCATCTTTTCTGCAGTTACCGCTGTAATGTAGGTTCTTATTAAGTTCATCGACTTTATGGCTTTAAGCGTAGTAAAGTTATCGTCGTTTTACTGTTGAAGTGGGTAGTTGTAATTGTAATATTTATTTTAATAGCTTCTTCTCCCGGACTTCTTGATTGCAAAGAATGCAAGGTCAATCGTCATCTTATGTCTTCTTTTGTTGTCCTTTCTCCACACTAAGGTTTTCTCTTTGTCATTTATTCTCACTAATATTTTGGGTGTTAGTGACATTATCGACTTGTTTGGGTTGAAATTATATAATCTTGAAAAAAAAAACAACAACCTTTTTTATTCTTTTAATGTTTTATGTTCATGAGATCTTCATCGAATTGTGCGAAGACGGAAGAAATTAGTCAATGTTTCATTCTTTAAAATTTAATCATCACGATTTTGTATTTATGAGAAAGACTCTCTTAAAAATTGTTTAAAAAAGACAATATCATATTAACGAAAAACAGTCTACCATGGGTAAAAAAGTAATTTAATTCCGCCCTCTGAATTTTCAAAAGATTTCAACGTCTTCTTTCTGGATCGTCACCGTCTCACGTTCTCTATAATCTCGCCCAGTTAATAAACGGCAGGTTGAACATTTGTAAAACACAGAAGTTTCAAGAAGTCAAATCTGTACAGTAAGGTATAGGGCTAGAATAACCTTAATGATGCAATATTTTGCACGAGATCTGATGATTTTACTTGCTATAATAATAATAATAATAATAATAATAATAATAATGATAATAATAATAATCGTAATAATAATAATAATAATCATAATCATAATAATAATAAACATAATAATAATAATTATAATAATCATAATAATAATCATAACCATAATAATAATCAAATTAATAATAATCATAACAATAATAATCATAACAATAATAATCATAATAATAAACATAATAATAATAATCATGGTAATAATAAACATAATAATAAACAGAATAATAATAATTATAATAATAATCATAATAACAATCATAATAATAATAAACATAATCAAAATAATAATAATAATCATAATAATAATCATGATAATAATAATGAACATAATAATAATAATACTAATAATAAACATACTACTACTACTACTACTACTACTACTAATAATAATAATAATAATGAACATACATTTGTTCGTTCCCATTAAAAGGATAAAAAAATGAATTAATGGTCATTTATAAAAATGAATATATCTTTCAAAATGATGCACATGACTGATTTCGACAATTGTTACCATCCGTCATATATATATATATATATATATATATACACGCACACACACACACACACATATATATATATATATATATATATATATATATATATATATATATATATATGTGTGTGTGTGTGTATGTGTGTGTGTCTGTATATATATATATATATATATATATATATATATATATATATACAGACACACACACATACACACACACACACATATATATATATATATATATATATATATATATATATACAGACACACACACATACACACACACACACATATATATATATATATATATATATATATATATATGTGTGTGCGTGTATGTGTGTGTGTCTGTATATATATATATATATATATATATATATATATATATATATATATATATACAGACACACACACATACACACACACACACATATATATATATATATATATATATATACACGCACACACACACACACACACATATATATATATATATATATATATATATATATATATATATTATGAAATGGATTAAGTCTGAGAATTTTTTAATAAATTCTTTGTTTATAAATGATTTTTAATAGATACAATTTATTTAAGTAAATGTTCTGATTTTTAAATAAACATTATTAATTTACCGGCCTGAATGTTTAAGAAATTTCGCAGAAAATATGCGTTCTTCGTCAATTGATCTGATGTGCTATACCACTCACATATATATATATATATATATATATATATATATAT
>OZ010602.1:88884397-88894397 GCA_963932145.1 Acanthosepion lycidas | reverse complement strand
GTAATCATCTCTCTCTCTCTGGACTCTTGTATAACTCTCTGAGAACACCCTGTGCCTGTCTCCGTATCTCTCAACCTGTCTAAACGTATCTCAACGTATCTCCACGTATCTCAACCAGCAGGTATTCTCTCTGTCAGTATAAGTATACTTTGGACGAGTCCATCTTATGTAAAAAGTGGAGAGCCCCACAACACAAACAACACCTGATACGGGAAAGGTAGTTATCCGGATAAATAAGGGTCCCTGCCCCTCAAAGAAGAACCAATCTGGGGCTGAAAAATCTGTCACTCGAACAATCTTTTCCACCAACAATGAGACATCTGGTCACCAAAACCGGATTTACTCCAACACTGGTCTTGTTAACTTAAAACGTTAAAATTTCTCTTACTCTCTGCCATGCGAGGTTAGCTTTGGGTAAAATTTCTGACTAATGCCAAATCGGTCGGGTTTCGATCCCCGCTCGAAACAAAGAAAAGATTAATGAACTGTTATGTAATATCGGTCCTCCTATATCGTTGACAAAGCTGGAAAATCTCCTCCTCTGATGAAGAATTTTAACGTTTTTACTATACGAAAGACGTCAGTGTCAGATAAAGAACAAATACGAAACGTATATCAAAAAAGGTGAAGATAGTACAAATGCAAACTTACAGAATTATCTATGGTTTTAATGCACGTAATACGTGACTGACCAACGAGAATCGATACAAACAAAATTGATAATACCAAAGTTCTGTCTTTTTGTCTGTTTTCTCCCAATCTCTGACGAAAACTTGAATAAAAGTGAATCATTTCAGGTTGATGGACTTTTGTTATTTGTTCATTATCGTATTATCCTGTCGGTATTTAACTGATATATATATATATATATATATATATATATATATATATATATATAGCGTGAATTACAATCAATGAAACCCAAACAAATTGTTTGGATCTCATTGATTCTAATTCACTTATATGCTCTATAATCAAAATTATATTGATCTCTCTTTTGTGGATCAGTTTTTATATTTTATATTAATAGGATCTACTTGGATTACATACCCTCTGATTTTTTTTACTTGTATATATATATATATATATATATATATATACCAAAGTATAGAATTGGTGGATACGGAATAAATTCCAGTAAACATAAAAATGCTATCCTTAAAAGAGTGCTCAATTCAGAGTAGAGCAAATATAATTTATTCGAAAATTATAACATAAATATGTTAGGAAATCACTACAAAAATAGCCATTTTGTTTCAACACTCCACACCATCACTTGATAAGACACCTGTAGTGTTGAAACAAAATGGCTATTTTTTTTTGTATATATATATATATATATATATATATATATATATATATATATATATATATATGTGTGTGTGTGTGTGAGTGTATATATATATATATATATATATATATATATATATACACTCACACACAAACATCTTTAGATACAAGAAAGTAAATTTATTTAATAAAATCGTCTTTAGATTCAACCACTTCCTCCAGACGAATTCAGAATCTCCTGCAACAGTCTGGACGGTCTCCTTGTTTGTGAATGTTACCATAATCCTTACCTTCAGTTCATCCTCAGTATTACAATGAGTTTTGTTGATCTCTCGCTCAATTGCACCCCACACATAATAATCTAGGGGGTTTCGCCTGAGGAGGAAGATGGCTAGATGTAAGGAGTGATGTGGTCGCGTAAATAGTCTGACAGCCATGACTGGGTTCTCCTTCTTTTATGTCATGGTGCAGAGTCCTCTTACCCGATATAGAGTCTTTCAGTAGCCACCCTCTTGACCCAGGACAACAGTACCTCCTCAAGGTACTTGATGTAGGCCTCCGTGTTGCATCTGAATCCCCCACCAAGAAATTTGGGAGTTTTTATCTTATTAGACTGAAGATGAATGGAGATATAACGTCGCGATCACTAGTGATCACTCCAAACACCTTCGTAATCATCATTAAACTCATCCAACTCTTTCCGAATCCTCTGCACTGTCCGCAGATTGGCACCTAAACACCCTGAAATATTCGTATTAGAGCTTCAGGCGCTAATACCAAGCAGTACAGCAAGCTGTTTCCAAATTTCAGTCATGGGGATCTTTTTCACACAGACGATACATAACTGATTCTACTATACTGTAAAGTCGATAAAATCAAAAATGAAAGAAAGCGCATGCGCGAAATTAAACTTATATATTGTCGACAATTTATCTATTGCTCCTTGTGTATCCTGTTGCTGAAATTTAATAGCAGACTTAAACGAAGGCGAATTTTTTTTTGCATTACAAACATACGTATCAAAAAGTTGCCTGCAAAACACAGGAGAGACTGTTCGTTGAATGTATCACTGCATTGAAAGATTGGCCAGGTTAGAGCACTGACTCAAATCATGGATCAAATATAGACAGGTGTAATGAATAGAATTCATCAGAAGAATCCATGCTATCTTGTTTTGTGGGAGCCCAAACCTCAGGGAATGGCATTTCGTTTCTGTAAAGACAGCGAATGAATTGTATGCATCCCATCCAAGGTACAGTTATGTCGGTTTTGTGCCATGAGTAATACACGCTTAAGCGATCATGTATATTTCGATATATGACTGACAAGGCAGATGTTTTCCCGCTTTTCATTTCTTTCTGCGGTAGACCAGAACCGGTCTGTTCTGCTATTTAACCATAGCAGGGTAGAGAGAAGAAGAGGATTCATACCTACCCCAAGGGTATTAGCACTAAGTGAATGTAATTGATTCGACTGGAATTAGAACTCGGCTCTCCGATTCCTCAATCCGAGCCGCTATCCATTACTCCCCCGTGCACACTGAACCAATTATTCAAGCTACAGGATACTACAGAAAATATTAGCAATGGGCATTAACTTAAATTCAACCTGTTTATTAATGTCATTTTTCTATTTTAAAACATAGCATGTCATTTGTTTATACGAGGTGGCCGAAATCTTTTACACGGCCATTTTTTGAGGATCTTCTCGCACCTTTCGGTCTCTTTCAGAACCTTTGCTAAAAGACATGTTAAATAGGTGTGAAAATGGCTCCAATATTTCCAAAGTTTCATCTGTAGACAGCAGAATAAAGAACATCCACTTATAAGATGGCAATTTTTAGAAATGTACAATACTTTAAAATAGTGTAAGACTTTTGCTCAGTACTGTAATTCTATATAGTGTAGCATCTATTGGTCTCAGAAGACGATTGATCAGCGCCCAAAGATTTATGCCTCAGCTGCTGAAGGCAGTGCAACATCTGTTATGGCTGAACAGGCCCACACAAGAGTGACAGTCTCACTCGCAACTAATGCATGTGAAGACGTTCCGCTTTCGATGTTCCTTCGAGCACACTTCTCCCGGGCGGTAAGCCTCCATTTTATCTCTCTTCGCTCCGGGCCCTCGCGTTCCCAATCTAGTAGCACGCTAAAAAGCATGTAGTCGGGACATGACGGTAAAAATCTCGTCAGTGGAGATTCCATGAAAATATTTGTAGAATAGGCAGAGCGAAGCAACGTTTCGTCGATGAGAAATCTGACTAAAGTCGAAATGCTAGGTCAGGACCTATCACATTGCATATCAGTCTTTGGATTTGGTCAAGAATCTCTAGATGCACAGTAGCAACATCAGATCAGTAATGGCACCAGTGTCCTATGCGCGGACGAATAGTGGATTTGTAAATGAGCAAAATGGATTCTGATGATAAAAAAATTCTAGCACGACTCAGTGACCCAACTTTCCTTGCAGTAGATTCGATGTAATCTCTCCAGTTCAAGTCGAGTCCTAGATATGATGATAAAATACATCCGGGGTTATCAGAAATTATACTTTTTCAGATGATTTTCTGAAAAAAAAACACCGACCATATTTGATGGCATATAAAACCTGCCCAATTAATACATAAGATAATAGTATAATATATATATACATATATATAATGGACCCTTCCGTCGGTTTGGACGTATGAGGATCTGACAGCTCAGTTGATTCAGTTATGAAATTTTGTGCGATAATCTTAAGTGGCATTTAAAACCCGCTAGTGATTTACAAAGGAGGCCACATATGGAGTAAGTGTGAGGATTGTGAAATGAGATCACTGTTAGATTGGCTGATCTTTTAGATCTTGCTCTCGTTTCTTGAAGATGATTCAGACAAGCAGATTGAAAACTGCTGAGTCCACTAAAACTCGTTGATCTCCATTCTACCCGCTCCAAGGCTAAGCGTTCAAGGGTATAATGTGGTATATTGACTGCTGACAAGTTGCTTTTCAGCTTGTCTTTGTATTTTAGCCATATATATATATATATATATATATATATATATATATATATATATATATATATATATATAGGTCAGTGTCGAGAGACCCTTGGATCTGTGCCCAATGATTTATGTCTCAGCTGCTGATGACGCTGTAGCATCTGTTATGACTGTTCAGGCCCACACGGAAGTGACAGCCCCGATTGCAACGAATGCATGTGAAGACATCTCTCCCCGATGTTCCCATGTTGCTTTCTTTCCTTCGAGGATGCTTCAGCACGGCGACAAGCCTCCGTTTCTTTTCTCTTCGCTTCATCCGTCGGTGTAAATCGCGCCACCAGCGTGGGCGATCGTTGGTATTTTCTTCCCATGTCTCGAGGTCCATGCCCATCGCATTTATGTTCCTTTTTGCAGACGTCCTTAAATCGAAGATGTGGTTGCCCTCATGCTCTCTTGCCGGTGGCCAGCTTCACGTAGAGAAGGACCTTCGGAATCCTTCTGTCAGTACACTGTTGCTACCCGTGTTTTGCCGTCGCAGTCAGTGGACGATGGGTCATTCATGTACAGAGTGAGCGGACTTGATAATTCACGAACAAGCTTCTTAGTATCCTTATCAAACGAAGAGTAAAAATTACTATATTGATAAATATTCATTTATTCTGAAAACATTCGACATTAACACAATGCGTGTTGTTTTTTTTTTAAGACAAAATTGTTGTTTTCATCCGGAATTTAATTTTTTTTTTAACTGTGAAGCGAAAACGCTAAGGTTATGTACTGTACGGTTTAGATTCACGATGTAAACGTCAGGGGCGGTAACTAAGTTTTAAATGTCCATATGTTTAAAAAATACGAGGAAAAACTATTAGTTAAAACCTAGATATTTTAAAATTATCAACTGTGAGCATTTTAAAACATTTGTTCAGTATTCATCATTAATTTTATTAAGGGTGGGTTTCAATTTTTTAATATCGATAGCTTCAAGAAGTTCTAGTTTATGTTTAATATTTTCATGAAAAAGTATAGATGTATTTTCAACAAGAATTTTTCCAAATTGTGAATGTGGACAGGCATGATGTTGTCAATGTTGTGATATGTTTGATGCCTTAAGGATACGAAGAAACTTGTCCGTGAATATGAGAGGATCCAATTGAAAATAAATAAAGAAAACTTCTCTAAATTATTCAATGAGACATGTCTTATATATATATATATATATATATATATATATATATATATATATATATATATATATATATATATATGTGTGTGTGTGTGTGTGTGTGTGTGTAAGTAATGAAAATCTTGGTAATCCGTAGGGATAATCCCAAGTAGGATGAAATCCGGAGAGCTCAATGTTAAATGAAAAGAGACAACTTTAAGGGTCCATGGTTATAATTTATTTCCCCAGGGAATTTGTTATTCCCTGACTCATCAGACGACACTTCCAAGGGTGAAAAAATGAAATTAAACCTTTTTCTTTATATATATATATATATATATATATATATATATATATATATATATATATATATATATATGTTAACTGAGGTCAACACCGACTGATAATAGTCTGTTTCAGGCTTTAACACAATCTTCAGCCCATTTGATGAAACAGATTATCGCCATTCCGTATTGACCTCAGTACCACTATTATGTACAAACCCACGCTCTATCCCTGATATTGGGTACTCTTACCGATAAATATAGTATACTTAAAACTATATTTTTATCACACACAAACACACATTATATATATATATATATATATATATATATATATATATATATGAACCTAAAGATCCAGGTAAACCTACCTAGGTTTCACCTATACGGATCTTCAGGGTCCAACTGGCCAACGAGGTAAAGGTGGAACAGAATATAAAAACAACCATGACCACGTGACTAAAAAAAAATCAATCAAGTAAAACCGTAACTCAACTCAAAAAAAACAAAAAAATATTCGAATAACCAGCGTTTCAATATGTCTACACCTACTAAGGATTTCAGATTTTAGACTTAATAAATTATTGTTTTTTTATACATAGGATTAGCTAACTTTCCTCTGTGCATAATGAACAAAATTCATCACCTGCTTTAGACCTGTGACATTTTAAAAAATATTTCCCATTTCAAAATGGGGTCTTTATTATCCTCTTGTTTTACTTTCCATATATAAGTGGATAAAGTAGGGCTATGTTTGTATATTTCGTTATTAAAACTACTAAGGTGGTTATAGTAACATTGCTTTAAAATTATTTTGGGTAAATCCTATATAGACCTTAGGATTTTTATCAGAATTACTTGGTTTATCCTTATATATTTTTACGTATTGAGCATTTAACGTAGTTACTTTTGTTTTACTCGTTTTGTGTTTTTTTTTCTTTGGATTCTGAGTTTGGATTTTGGACGATTGTTTTCGCCTCAATTATATGTTTTTAGTTCTTTCTTTTTTTTTTATCCCTTATTTTTCTTGGGTATTGGTTTGTTCAATTACAAGCCCAAAATACCTAAGGTTTTTCCAAACGAGTGTAACTATATATATATATATATATATATATATATATATATATATATATATATATATGTGTGTGTGTGTGTGTGTGTGTGTGTGTGTGTGTGTGAAGCACATGTGTATTTAAGGCCCAGAATATTAGAGATACATGGAGGAAGATAGGTAGCAAGCGAAAGACTGTGAAATAAAAAAGTAAGCAATCATCTATTGTAATTTTCTTATTTGTCTGCCTCACCCACTGCTTAAAGCATTTCTGGCAAATATTTAGGTTAAGTACATTTGTAGATTTTCACATTAGATGACACAAATTATTTTTGCGATACGGAAATGGCTGAGATAGATAGACAATGAATAAACTGGGGTGAGATAGATAGATAGATAGAGAGAAAGATATGAACAGATGGAAATAGAGAGATAGATATGAACAGATGATATATATATATATACATATACATATATATATATATTTATAGAGAGAGAGAGAGAGAGAGAGAGAGAGAGAGACACACACACAGAGAGATGGATAGATAGATAAATATGAACAGACCGAGTTAGATAGATAGATAGATACGAACAGACTGAGATAGATAGATAGATAGATAAGAACAGACTGAGAAAGATAGATACGAACAGACTGAGATAGATAGATAGATAGATAGATAGATAGATAGATAGATAGATACGAACATACTGAGATAGATAGATACGGACAGACTGAGATAGATAGATACGAACAGACTGAGATAGATAGATAGATAGATACGAACATACTGAGATAGATAGATACGAACAGACTGAGATAGATAGATAGATACGAACATACTGAGATAGATAGATACGAACAGACTGAGATAGATAGATAGATAGATAGATAGATAGATAGATAGATAGATAGATAGATAGATAGATATGAACAGACTGAGATAGATAGATAGGAACATACTGAGATAGATAGATACGAACAGACTGAGATAGATAGATAGATAGATATGAACAGACTGAGATAGATAGATACGAACAGACTGAGATAGATAGATAGATATGAACAGACTGAGATAGATAGATACGAACAGACTGAGATAGATAGATAGATAGATAGATAGATAGATAGATAAATAGATAGATACGAACATACTGAGATAGATAGATACGAACAGACTGAGATAGATAGATAGATAGATAGATAGATAGATACGAACAGACTGAGATAGATAGATAGATAGATAGATAGATATGAACAGACTGAGATAGATAGATACGAACAGACTGAGATAGATAGATAGATAGATATGAACAGACTGAGATAGATAGATACGAACAGACTGAGATAGATAGATACGAACAGACTGAGATAGATAGATAGATAGATAGATAGATAGATAGATAGATAGATAGATAGATATGAACAGACTGAGATAGATAGATACGAACAGACCGAGATAGATAGATAGATAGATAGATAGATAGATAGATAGATAGATAGATATGGAATCGACTGAGACAGGAAAGGAACATAATGTTAACAGACTGAGGTAGCTAGCTTGCAAGCTAACTGGACAGATAGCTATGAACAGAAATAGAAAGATATATGGACATGAACAGAATTAGATAGATAAGTAGATACGAATATACTGGGATACATACACACACACACACGCATACACACACACACACATATATACAGATACATAGATAGATAGATAGATAGATCGATATGAATATACTGGCTTAGACACACACATACGTACACATATATATAAATGTAAAAGTGAACATTGAAGCCAACACTCAGCATGAAAGAGCCTGTCGCCTCTGAGTGTTGACTTCAATGTTCACTTTTATATTTATATTTATATACGCTCTATCTCTGATACTGAGCACTTTATCCCATAAATATAGCACGTCTTACAACTATATTTCTTCATATATATATATATATATATATATATATATATATATATATATATATATAATGAATAGAATAACATGATAAAAGGGCAGAGAGAAAATTGACTACGAACACTATCTGACACAGATAGCTTGATTAAAAACAACCAACAAGGACTACAAAAAATAAAAAAAAATGATATAAACAGTCCTTGTTGGTTGTTTTTAATCAAGCTTATTTGGATGAATACTTGCTGCTTAAATATACCTTATATATATATATATATATATATATATATATATATATATATATATATATATATATATATATATATATATTCAAAAATTATAGCCTAAGTATGTTATATCGTCGCTACAAATATAGCCATTTTGTATCAACACTTTTGTTGTATTGTCAAGTGACTTGAAAAAACAAAAAATGTTGAAACAAAATGGCTATATTTGTAGTAATGTTATAATATGCTTAAGCTATAATTTTTAAATAAATATTATTTACTTTATTTTGTATTGAGCATTTTTTTTAAATAGTGGCTTTGGACCATCTATACCAATCCTGTATTCGGATACATACACAAATACATACATACATATATATATATATATATATATATATATATATATATATATATATATATATATATGTATATATATATATGTCTGTCTGTGTGTCTGCGTGTGTGTCTCTGTGTGTGTGTCTCTGTGTGTGTGCGTATATATATATATATATATATATATATATATATATATATATATATATATATATATATTATATATATATATACATATACAAAGTAACCCAAAAAGTTCTGTCCGTTTTGAAAGGAAAAAAGAAAACGCTTAACATTATGAATAACTTATATTTAGTCTTCGAAGTAATCGCCATCGGCATCCGGCACCTTCTGCCAACGTGTCTGCAGCTGTTCAGTGCCCTTGCGGCAGAACTCGGGGGGGCGGGGGTTCACGCAAAGAGGTCCGTGAGAGCTTTGCGCAAGTCTGCTTCATTGGTGAAGGATTTCCCACGAAGATGATTATCCAGGGAGTGGAAGAGGTGGTAATCGGATGGCGCAAGGTCAGGTGAATAAAGTGGATGGCACAAAGTCACAAACCCAAGTTGCTTTATGGTAAACCCTGACCTCTCGTGCGACATGCGGACTGACGTTGTCATGGAGGAAAAGCACACCTTTGCGATTCACCAGTGCTGGCTCCTTCTGGCGCAATGCCTGTTGCACACGTTTCAATTGCTGCGAGTATAGGTCTCCAGGGACCATTTGGCCCGTTGGTAGCAGTTCATAATGAACCACTTGA
>OZ010602.1:88869397-88879397 GCA_963932145.1 Acanthosepion lycidas | reverse complement strand
TACGAAATTAATTATAAAGTTTATTAATTACAAAATCAATCGTACACCCTTGTGCAAATTAATTGAAACAAAACGAATAATTCCGTTATTATTTACTTTAAACATTTTTTTACTAAAACATGACCCAGTGCACTTGTTAGTACTTCGTATGTCCATTCCACGAAGTCGTTCCTTGCAGATTGACCACAAATTCTCGATTGGATTTAAATCAGGAGAGTTTCCGGGCCAGTCGATAGTACTTGGATTTTCTCACTGGTAAGCGTTAAAATTTTCGTACGCCCCTTTGGAGTAACGTCCATCGCAGATAATGGCCGTAGGAGAACTAATCGACAGTCGAGACAATAGTGTCTGTCTGCAATGAAAATCTGATGCAATCACGGATGGTACAATATTTTTCAAGGCCAAACAAATTTCATCATACACCCTTAAAATAGATTCATATTACTTCACAGCACTGCAAATGACCTAATCTGAGGAAAAAATAGAAATCGATTCCACTCTGTCACTCCAGTGGGTCTAAAACTGAGTGTATAATAAAAGAAAGGAAACTAAAGTGGTTGTTTCAATTAATTTGCATAAGGGGTTATATCTATTATTATTATTATTATTATTATTATTGACTTATTGAATCATTATTAAGTTATCATAGAGTGATTTGGATTCATTTTCTTCTAAATATATTTTGAGTTTCTTAAGTAGTAATCGAAACAGGTAAAGTGTTCTATGGCCTAGCTTCTCCACAGAGAACCGATCTCAAACCATATTGTAAAGTATTATTAGGCATCTAAATCAAAACTCCATGATTAGATAGCCTTGTTGGATATTGATGAATAGATGAACTGAAAGAGAAATAGTTGTGAAAAAAAGAGGAGGCGATTTTGTTAATAAACTCCGACGCAGAAATTAATAATTTTAATTTAAATATTTCCCGAAATCTCATTATTTCTGTGTTATGGGGGATGGACGGAAAGTTCAAGAAAACATGCCGACAAGAAATAACCCTGAACACTCTCTCCAATTGTCTAGAATAAAAGATCAATGTAAGAAGAACAAGTCTTACTCCGGACTAATATTCTTATTGCAAAAAGCAAGTGAATAAGGCATTGTAAAGGCATACGAGAACATTGTAAGGAAGCATGGTTCTTATTTTAAACAATATAGCACAATATATGTCTATATTTCTAAGATGAGGTATGTAAACTATTTATATTATTCGGACTATTGTCCTCAAATTTGTTGCCATATTTATTACAACGTTTCGGCCCTTCAGTATCTGTCTATATTTCTGAGATGAGGTATTATGTACACTATTTATATAATTGGGTCTATTGTCCTCATCTTTGTTGGCATATTTATTACAAAGTTTCGGCCTCTCAGTATCTGTCTATATTTCCGAGATGAGTTATTATGTACACTATTTACATTATTCTGACTATTGTGCACATTATGAGATTTGTCGCCATATTTATTACAACGTTTGCCATTTCAGTATCTATCTATATTTCTGAGATGAGTTATTATGTACACTATTTATATTATTCAGACTGTTGTCCTTACCTTAGTCGTCATATTTATTACAAAGTTTCGGCCTTTCAGTATCTGTCTATATTTCTGAGATGAGGTATTATGTGCATTATTTACATTATTCAGACTATTTTCCTGACCTTAGTCGCCATATTTATTATAACGTTTCGGCCTTTCAGTATCTGTCTATATTTCTGAGATGAGGTAATATGAACACTATTTATTATTCAGACTATTGTGCACATTTTGTCGCCATAATAATTACAAAGTTTCGACACTTCAGTATCTGTCTATATTTCTGAGATGAGGTATTATGTGCACTATTTACATTGTTCAGACTAATGTCTTCATCTTTGTCGCCATATTTACTACAACGTTTCGCTACTTTAGTATCTGTCTACATTTCTGTGGTGAGGTATTATGTACACTATTTACATCATCTGGACTATTGTCCTCATCATGTCGCCATATTTATTACAACGTTTTGGCCCTTCGGTATCAGTCTCTAATTCTGAGATGAGGTATTATGACAACTATTTATATCATTCGGACTATTGTCCTCATCATTGTTGCCATATTTATTACAACGTATCGACCCTTCAGTATCTGTCTATATTTCTGAGATGAGGTATTATGTACACTATTTACATTATTCGGACTATTGTCCTCATCATTGTCGCCATATTTATTACAACGATTCGTCACCTTCAGTATCTGTCTATATTTCTAAGATAAGGTATTATGTGCACTATTTACATTATTCAGACTAATGTCCTCATCTTTGTCGCCATATTCATTACAACGTTAGGCCCTTCAGTATCTGTCTTTATTTCTGAGATGATGTATTAAGTGCACTATTTACATTTTTCGGACTATTGTCCTCATCTTTGTCGCCATATTTATTGCATCGTTTCGACCCTTCAGTATCTGTCTATATTTTTGAGATGAGGTATTATGTATACTATTTACATTATTCGGAGTATTTTCCTTATCTTTGTCACCATATTTATTACAACGTTTCGGCCTTTCAGTATCAGTCTCTAATTCTGAGATGAGGTATTATGACAACTATTTATATCATTCGGACTATTGTCCTCATCTTTGTTCCCATATTTATTACAACGTTTTGGCCCTTCAGTATCAGTCTCTAATTCTGAGATGAGGTATTATGTGCACTATTTACATTATTCGGACTATTGTCCTCATCTTTGTCGCCATATTTATTACAAGGTTTCGACCGTTCAGTATCTGTCTATATTTCTGAGATGAGGTATTATGTACACTATTTACATTATTCGTACTATTGTCCTTATCTTTCTCGCCATATTTATTACAACGTTTCGGCCTTTCAGTATCTGTCTATATTTCTGAGATGAGTTATTATGTACACTATTTACATTATTCAAACTATTGTCTTCATCGTTGTTACCATATTTATTACAACGTTTCCCTTTCTTTAGATAGATAGATAAATAGATAGACAGATAGATAGATAGATAATGAACAGACTGAGATAGATAGATAGATAGATAGATAGATAGATATAGGCTGTGTATCTATCCTATTTCCAAATTAAAAAAATTATTACAAGAGGTAATGAACTGACAGATAGGTAGAAATTGGTACAATATGAGAAGTAAATATGAATTTTTTTAAACTAATTTGATACCCCACTGCATGGGTACCATTTGTTGCACGGAGAACATTAAGACGGTACTCGATTTCTTACCATGTTCGCTGTAGCATAGCCTCATCAATGGTGGCAAAGGCATCAGTGATCTTTTGCTTGAGATCAGTGGTATCTCGTATCTTTTTTCTTTAACATAAGCCCATAGAAAGATTCTGTAGTTTCGCTGAGTCTGCGTATCCCATTATATTTCAATAAATCATGACCCACATTGTACCTTTTCTTGAGGAGTAGCTATTTTAGAGGTTCATTTAACAGTACCTCTTTCATCAAGAGGATACCCGAAATACACAAAATGGTGTCCATAAAGTTTAATACAATTAAAAAAATATTATAAAAGCAAATGAACAGACAAATATGAGGAAATTATTACAAAATGCTGAGTAAATAATGAATGTTTTTAACTAATTTAATCCACCTTTGCATGGGTACCATTAGTTTTACGAAGCCCATAAAGACGGTACTCGATTTCTTGCCATGTTCGCTGTAGCATAGCCTCGTCAATGATGGCAATGGCATCAGTGATCTTTTACTTGAAATCAGTGATGTCCCGTATCTCTGTTCGATATCTTTAACATAGTTCCATAGACAGAAGTCCAGGGGAGTGATATTTGGTGAACGAGGTGGTCAGGAAATTGGACCATCCTATTCAATCTACCGATCTGGAAATGTTAGGGGTTCATTTAACAGTACTCCTTTCATCAAGCGGGGACCTGAAGTACACAAATACAATGTGATTAAAACTTTGATAAGTACTGCGTACATAGAACAAACCTAAGATATCTGATCAATATATTTTTAAATATATATATATATATATATATATATATATATATATATATATATATAAACATATATTATTAAATATAACAGACAGTGAATGTCTATTATACCTGATCATGAGCAGTTACAATGTACGAATGTTTGCTTTAATTCCTGGTGAAAATAAAAATAAAACTTGTCCAGCATTTGGATATTTTTTTATTATGTTGGTCCTAAGTTTTCGGCTCATATGAGCCATCCTCAGAGGGGTTTATTTTTTAAATTGTAAAGAGAGTTTATAGACACCCTGTATCTGTTCAAGTTACAATGACTTCCAGCCGAAAACACCATTCTTTGCAACTCTTCATTGCATAATTGTTCATTGTCTAATACAGTGTTTCCTAATGTTAATATCGTGTCCTGTCTCGGTTTTCATTGTCCTGTTAATTTTTGATCAGAGCAAACTTCGCAACAGTTTGCACCGAAGTCAACATACATCTGGAATGGGTAGCATATGTAACTAGAAGAGAAAATAAAGACATACTCAAGATGTTGACGTTCCACATAACTTCAAACAGAAGGTTAGGAAGGAAACTCCCATCAATACTGGAAAGCAGTTACTGAACTTAAGAAATAATTGAATTATCTACTTGTTTTAATAGAAATAGTTTATGAATTTCAACCGATACTCTGGTTCGCTAAATGAATGCCAACATTTTCCATGGCGATTTCGCAATTTGACATATTCGGGAAGGATTTTGGAATAAAAAAAAAAAGCTGTGAAAATCACTATACAAAAACAGAAAGGGGTGTAAGACAAGGATGTGTCTTCTCGCCGGACCTTTTCAACTTATACAGCGAGGCAATTCAGGATTCATTATTAGCGTCTACCATCTTAACAGCATAAGTGGGTGCAGATGACACAGTGTTGATAGCAGACACTGAAAGGAAACTATAAAAGCTTCTACAGAAAGGAATGAACAAAAGTGAGAAGAAAGAACTAAGACAGAATGTATATTTGTTAGTAAAAAGATGAGCCCAAAATTCAAATTACAAATTAAGAATACTAAAATCAAACTAGTACAAAAATTTTAAAACTAAATATCTTTGACTCTTTCTAACAGAGAACCGAAAATATCACACTAAGCTTCAAAAACATATTGGGATAGCCAAGGAATCATCCAACAAAATAAGTAGAATAAATTTCGTTGGAAGCAAAAAAAAGAATATTGAACTGTTATGTGATATCTGTCCTCCTGTATGGGAGTAAATGCTGGACAATCTCCTCAAAGATGAAGAAGAGACTTGAAGCAAGAGAAACAAAGAAAAGAGCACTTAGCTGTTATGTGATATCAGTCCTCATGTATGGCAATAAATGCTGGACAATCTCCTCAAAGAAGAAAAGACTTGATGCAGCAGAAAGAAAGAAAAGAGTATTGAACTGTTACGTGATATCTGTCCTCATGTATGGCAATAAATGCTGGACAATCTCCTCAAAGAAGAAAAGACTTGATGCAGCAGAAAGAAAGAAAAGAGTATTGAACTGTTATGTGAGACTTGAAGCAAAAGAAACAAAGAAAAGATCACTGAGTTGTTATGTGATATCTGTCCTGCTATATGGCAGTGAAAGCTGGGCAATCTTAAAGACTTGAAGCAACAGGAATGTGGCTCTACAGAAGGTTGCTGAGGATACCATGGGCCGGACATGTGAGCAACAACGAGGTTTTGGGGAAAATGGAAATTTATACTTAACATCAGAAAGAGTGGCGGGTAATGAGGAAGAAGGGCTTGGAAAATCTAATATTGACAGGACAGATTGAGGGATAGTCGCACAAAGGAAAGCGAGGCTTAACATACATGATGAGCTTGAGTCGGTAGATGGTAGAACGGGGTTTGAGGGAAGTAGCAGAAAGACGAAATCTATTAAGAGCTAAAAGGGACAGGTAGATGTGGAGAGCCATGAACATAAGGTGACAAGTTGTGTATTTTTTTCTGGTGACCTCTTTTGTGACTTTCGTAAAATATGTTGGAAACTCTTTTCGGATAATCTGCAAATAGCCTTGTGTTTATACCCCCGTGAAAGAGACACTAAATTAACGATGTGATGATTGTTGTGTTTTGTCCCTTTGATGGGCAACTTTGCAACACATGTTGTCTCATGAACTTCATAATAAGAGAAACAGTATCTCCGGGATGATACTGGCAATGTTGGCAACAGATTTTATAAAGACATGGTGGAATTTCAAGACTTCTTTAACCACATTTATGCAATTAAAGTTGATGTTTTGTTTACATCTGTTGCTGGTGTAGTGGCACAATAAACAGATAAATAATGAGACGCCGAATTGGATAATGATGACATTGTTATTCTGATTTTTATTGTGGCCTACTATCTATCTATCTATCTATCTATCTATCTATCTATCTATCTAATACACCCTTTTCACATCTATCTATCTATCTATCTATCTATCCACGCTCACACACACACACACACACACACACACACATGTGTGGCGTTTGAGTTTTTCATGAAACAGACCTTTCCCTCTGGGTGTTGACTTCAATGTCCACTTTTATCTTTAGCTACGCTCTATCCCTAATATTGAGCACTTTAACCCACATATATAGTATACCTTAAAACTGTACTTTATCTTATCTATCTATCTATCTATCTATCTATCTATCTATCTATCTATCTATCTATCTAATTCACCCTTTTCACATCTATCTATCTATCTATCTATCTATCTAATACACCCTTTTCACATCTATCTATCTATCTATCTATCTATCTATCTATCTATCTATCTATCTAATTCACCCTTTTCACATCTATCTATCTATCTATCTATCTATCTATCTATCTATCTATCTATCTATCTATCTTTCTATCTATCTAATTCACCCTTTTCACATCTATCTATCTATCTATCTATCTATCTATCTATCTATCTATCTATCTATCTATCTATCTATCTAATACACCCTTTTCACATCTATCTATCTATCTATCTATCTATCTATCTATCTCTCTAACTAATTCACCCTTTTCACATCTATCTATCTATCTATCTATCTAATTCACCCTTTTCACATCTATCTATCTATCTATCTATCTATCTATCTAATACACCTTTTTCACATCTATCTATCTATCTATCTATCTATCTAACTAATACACCCTTTTCACATCTGTCTATCTATCTATCTATCTATCTATCTATCTATCTATCTATCTAACTAATTCACCCTTTTCACATCTATCTATCTATCTATCTATCTATCTATCTATCTATCTATCTATCTATCTTATTTGCCTGTCTCTCAAATAATATTTGTGTCACGGTACCCCTGATCAGCACTCTTCCGATCTAGTGAAGTTTGCTTTTCACAAAATGGATGTGTTTAATGAATAACGTCTGTGAATGACAAATCAAACTGCCGAGTTTAAATTCCAGTCGGGTTCGTTACATTTACTTACCGTTTTGAAAGATCCGACTCCAACACTTTCTCCCTTAGCTATGGGTTACGTAGTTGGACTTGTTAATGCAATATTTACGTGCAAAAATTCTTACAATCCAAAATACTTTGTCTTTAAAGTATACACAATGGGTTGATAAGCCGTAAAAAACATCCCAAGGAAATATCTTTTATTCTTAATGCTACTCCTTCCAATATTTGTTGACATATCTTCTTAATTATTATTATTATTATTATTATTATTATTATTATTATTATTATTATTATTATATATTTAAATCTCACTTCTTCTTCTTCTTCTTCTTCTTTGATTTCTTGTATATACTTATTTTTTACGGGTCCCCGCCAGCGATTTCAGGTCAGAAATGACATTTTCCATGGGGCATTTTTTGAAGAACAAAACACCTAAGATCACACGCATAATTACTCACACGCATAATTACTCACAAGTATACGTACTCACAAGTATACGTACTCACAAGTATACGTACTCACAAGTATAGCACACACGCAAGGTTTGGTTTATATTTGTGAGTACAATTGTTTACATTTCTGTAAGGCAGGAATCCCTTCATTAAATCTTTTTGGAATCTTTTCCCCAATCAATCCACAGGCTCCAACTCTAACTGGAATAATGGATGTCCTCCCGTGCCACATTTTTGAGATTTCCATTTCAAAGTCCTTGTACTTTAATAGTTTTTTGAAGATCTTCAAAGATACATTACAGTCCGCAGGGATTGCCATGTTAATAAGAAGGCACATGTTGTCTTTACGGTCTCTAATCACGATGTCAAGGCGAATTGCTTTGATTTTTCTCTGTGTATTGTAAAGTCTCATAAAACTGTTACAGATCCTATCTCCGTAACGGGGTCTGGGCGGTGTTCATACCCATTTCTTGCCATAAACGTTACACATTTTCCAGTGCAGATATTGGCCTCTTCAACTCATTGTCGTCTTTTGCAAAGAGTTTAAGACCATCAATGTAGAGTAGCTGATTGAATACTTTCTTGTTTAGTTTGTATCCATAGCTATTATTGTTTAATTTATGTGTAAGGGGGATTAAGGATAGACCAATCAGAAGGGGTGACAGGGAGTCTCCTTAAAAGATTCCACGTCGGATATTCAGGCGGTTGGAGGTGGCTGGGCCTCTGGTGTAATCTAGGTTTTCTCCATTTCAATGCTGTGTTTAAGGAAATTTATTATCACCGAGGAGCCTCTGTACAGTTCCAAAGTCTTTGGTATCCAAGAGTGTGACACACTAATGAAAGATTTTGCGGTAATCTATCCAAGTTGTGCTGAGATTTCTACGTCTTTTTACTGCAATTTTCTAGGATCATTTTATTTATGAAGTGTTGATCTTCATAACTATATGAACTTCTCCTCTAGCCCTTCTGCTCCAAGGGAAGAATTTTGTTTGCTTCGAGAAAAGAGTAAGTACAGTTTATAATAATAATAATAATAATAATAATAATAATAATAATAATAATAATTATTATTATTATTATTATTATTATTATTATTATTATTATTATTATTATTTTCTTTGATTTCTGGCGTTTACACATTTCTTTCCGGGTCCCGCCCAGGGACCCAAGGTTAGAAATGGCATCATGACACTTTTCACTGACAAAAAAAAAAAAAAAATAAAAAAACAAACAAATCCACACATATTTTATATAGATAAAGCCCTTCGTAAAGTGTGGACTGTACTCGCGAGAACATTTTTTTATATTTCTTTAAGGCATGGACTTCCAGGAATCCCTTCAATTAGTCTACTACAATCTTTTCTAACCAGTCCTAGGGCTCCAACTATAACAGGGATTGTTGATGTTCCCATATGCCACATTTTAGAGATTTCTATTTCAAGGTCCTTGTATTTTGACAGCTTTTTGAATATCTTCAAAGATATATTGCAGTCAGCAGGGACTGCCATATCAATAAGAAGGCACTTTTTTTGTTTGTGGTCTTTAATAACAATGTCTGGGCGGTTGGCCTTGATTGTTCTGTCAGTGTGTATTGTGTAGTCCCATAGAATTGTAACAGGTCCTATCTCCGTAACCGGGTCTGGGTGGTGTTCATACCAGTTTCTTTCAGTTTCGTTCCCGTAGAAGTTGCAGATTTTCCAGTGCAGATATTGGCCCACACTGTCATGTCGGGTTTTATATTCAGTGGGTGCCAACATCGTGCAACCTGATACAAGATGATCAATTGTTTCTGGATATTTATCACAGAATCTGCATTTTGGGCTGACACAATATTTTAGTATATGTGCTTGATAATTCCTAGTTAGCAAGCATTGGTCCTGTGCAGCAAGGATAAAACCTTCAGTTTCCGCTTTCAACCCTGCACTGCGTAGCCACTGATGGGTACGGGTTTTGTCTACGTCAGCTTGTTTGGTACGGGCAGAGTATTGGCCATGAAGTGGTTTATCTTGCCATCGCTTCTGTATCTGGTCGGTTGCATTTGTCTTATTATTATTATTATTATTATTATTATTATTATTATTATTATTATTATTATTATTATTCTGTTTTCTACCTCTCC
>OZ010602.1:88861897-88864397 GCA_963932145.1 Acanthosepion lycidas | reverse complement strand
CTGTTGACTCATCAAGTGATATTGGTCCTGCTATATGGTAGTCAAAGGTTAAAAATCTCCTCACAAAGGAAGAAGAGACTTGAGCAATAGAAACAAAGAGTACTGAACAGTTATGTAATATTGCTCCTTCTATATCGTAGTCAAGAATGACATGTTTATTCTTGGCTACTGACAGTGGTAAATGCTCGTTCCACTTCTCAGCGTACTCAAGAGAATATTATTATTATTATTATTATAATTATTATTATTATTATTATTATTATTATTTTATTTCCTTTGATTTCTGGTGTGTACACATTTCTTTCCGGGTCCCGTCCAGAGACCTAAGGTTAGAAATGACATGAAGACATTTTCCACTGACCAATTAAAAAAAACGCATATTTTACATAGATAAAGCCCTTCTTAAGGTGTAGTTTGTACTCGTCAGAACAATTTCTTGTATTTTTTAAGGCATAGGTTTTCAGGAATCCCTTCAATTAGTCTACTGGAATCTTTTCCAACCAATGCGAGGGCTCCAAATACAACAAGTATTGTTGATATTCCTATGTGCCACATTTTTGAGATTTTGATTTCTATTATGTAGTACGAAAAGGTTTTTCTTCCTCCGTATGAATCCGAATCCCTCGTCGCCAAATTGTTAAGTAGTGGTTTCACAGCGGAGGCTTGTATTTGTACTAAGTCGGTCCTAAAATAGGTTCGGCGTACAAAACGTTAGGAACTTGATATAATAGGTAATGACGCAGTAATCTAGTTGTGGTTGCTGATACTTTAGTATCCGACTAACGGTCGTCCGACATCGACTGACTGACCAACTCTCTCCCGACTACTACTACTACTACTACTCCTACTTATTATAGGTGGGAGAGTCTATTAAATATAGAATAGGTGTGTTCCAGTATAACAATTTCATTATTATTATTAAACAGAGATATAAACATTTTATTTATTATTATGCTAGTGTCATACATTGACGTAGTTAATTCTGTTGTTGAGTTATGGTGTCAAAAAGTCTCCCCACAACTCAAGAACCTTTCAGAGAAATCCTCTTAGAATAATTATGGTAGTTATCTGGCAATCTCCAATCTACTCTCAATTCCAATTTTTCCTGATCACTCTTTCAAGTTGGTGTATCTAGGTCTTGTTCCAAATGCCTCCATTACTACAGGAATTACTTCAGCGTTGATGTTCCATAGTTTCTTTAACTTCCTCGCCAGATCTTGGTACATTTAAATTCTTTTCTTTGACACTTGTTATTTTCCATATCTTTTGTGGCCTTGTTAGGGCCAGAAATAAAGACACAAAGAAAGGAATTGAGTTAAACAAATATATTAACAGAAACAATAATACAAACATATACAAACGAGAGTGTTACAGCAAGAATGTTCGGTCAGACTGTCAAAGCTGACTGCTGGAAACTTCCCTCTCCAAAAGGCAGTACCTGCTCCTATTTATAGCTGGGAGAGTCTATGCGTGCGTGCGTAAATTACCATAACAGTATCTATCACAATAAAGCAGGGTCTTCAAGTAATCCCCAAATAGCTTGTGACTTTTATTTTTACCACTGCCTCTGGCTGATATTCATACCACTTCTCTTTTACACTGAAGACTTATATACGTTATACCACCCAAGGGATTATCTTACCAATCTAATCATGTCATCGCTTATATTCTTTCTTTCTTTTTTTTTTTTTCTTTCTTTCTTTCTTTTTTTTCTTTCTTTCTTTTCTTCTTCTTATTAAAATTATTATTATCAGTAGTAGTAGTATTTTCTCTTTCGCGGAGTTTTCGTTTTCAATTGGAGATCTTTTATTCTGGATTTTCGCCATCAAGTCGTACGACCTCAAACATATAATACCTTTGGCAGCATATTTACAGAACCAGGCAACGCAGATTTCTGAAGCGACGGGATATTTTTTTACAATGATGTTCACCCTGTACCAGGCACAACAGCCACTCGAGGCAGAGTGTTACAGAGTGTAGGCAAAGTTTATGAAATATGTGAGAAAGATAACTGTTAACCGTAGACTTGAACAAGTTTGTAGTGATTTTGAACAAGATTGTAGTGATCGGGGAAGCAATCTCTTGGGTGCCAGTTCCATAATACAGCGGCTCGTAGGAAGAAGCTGCTCGAGTGCACACATCGTATTCCATTTCACCAATGGGACAGGATGTGTGCAGCAATGCAGGGCTTAGCAGTGAAGGTTGGAACTGGTTGAAATGTAATTCGTCTGAGCATTTTCCATAGATAATACTAAGCTTTATTCCAATTTTCTTTATGTAGATTTTCATGTTCGGATTAGCATAGACCTTGATGCTAGGACATTCTGGCAAACTCAATCTGGAGATCAGTGTAAATTTTTAACTCCTCATTTTTTTTTACCTTGATATTATAGTCAGCAGGATCAACCATATCGACCAGGAGCCATTTTTTTCCTTAACAGTGATCTCTAGTTAGGTTGCGGTCTGTTTCGACGTTGAAATCCCATAAGACCTTGATTTA
>OZ010602.1:88789397-88856897 GCA_963932145.1 Acanthosepion lycidas | reverse complement strand
GCCAATAGTTGGGAAGGATCAGACAATTCACCTGAGATCTTAAAGATTGGAACTACAGAAGAGGATTTCTATCAGCAAACACAAAATGGAACTTGTGAAAACCATTTTGATGTTTAATATTAGGTTGGTGCAAAAATAATGTCGTTTTCTCAAAACGACATTATTTTTGCACCAACCTAATACTTTTTTAATTTAATTTTTGGATTTTAATTTATTTAATTTTCATATTTAATTTAATTTTTAATTTAATTTATTTCTTAATTTAATTTTTAAATTAAATTTAATTAAGTCTTAATTTTACGAAATTTTAATGTCTGAGATGAGGTATTGTAACTATTTGCATTGTTGTCCTCATTTCTATTGTCATATCCACGACGTTTCGATCGTTGTACGCTTCGACATTCTTCAGAATCTGTCCATATTTCTGATATGAGGTATTGTAACTATTTACATTGTTCGGACTGTTGTCTTCATCTTTATTGTCATATCCACGGCGTTTCGATCATTGTACACTCCGGCATTCTTCAGGATCTGTCCATATTTTCTGAAATGTGGTATTTACATTGCAGACTGTTGTCCTGCTCTTTATTGACATATCCAAGACGTTTCGGCCGTTGTACGCTTTGACGTTTTCAGGATCTATCTATATTTTTGATTTAAGATATTTATGATATTGTATCTAGTTACACTATTTACATTGTTTGAAATATTATCCTCATCTTTATTGTCATATCCACGACGTTTCGGCCGTTGTACGCTCCGGTCTACTTCAAGATCTGTCTATATTTCCCGGATGAAGTATTGTAATTAGTTACACTATTTATATCGTTCGAACTGTTGTCCTTATCTTTATTGTCATAATCTCGACGTTTCGGTCGTTGTGCTCTTCGGCCTTCTTCAGATGATATACCTTGGAATTCTGAACCAAACCTTTTATTTAGTCCACGGAGGTAGATTATTCTAGCTTCACTTGCCATGAATTTTCTGTATGTCTCAGTTCCATATGACTACACTGAAAGAATTTCCTAAGCCGTCCGAGAAAAGTGTTGCTTGAAGTAATCCAAAAGTGACTTGACCCAAAGCGTTGTGAGTTCAATCCCTGGCCACAACAGAGGGAACAAAAACTTGAAGAGTTGAGTTACTAAAGGGAAATAAATGAAACTCAGATATCCAGAAAAGGCATGGCACGTGGAACTAGAACAATCTACCAAAGGGTTCCGTTCAGAATTCTGAAGTATATCACCTGATGAAGGCCGGGGAGTACAACGAACGAAACGCCGTGGAAATGACAATAAAGATAAGGACAATAGTCAGTATAATGTAAATCGTTTAATATTATTTCCTTTACATGCCTCCAAATAGGACACGTTATAAAAAAATCCCCCTTTTTATTAAACGATTTGGTTTGGTTGTTTTTGTTTAGAGGCATATTAACACCTCTATGGGTAATTTAATGCCGAAATGTAAATCTTTTGTACGCGATTTTATGGCTTCATCTATAAATATGTCTATATTTCTAAGAAGAGATATTATATACATTATTTACATTATTCGGACTATTGTCCTCATCTTTGTCGCCATATTTATCACAACGTTTCGGCTGTTGTACGCTCCAGCCTTCTTCAGGTGGTTGGAATTTCGAACTGAACCCTTTATTTCGATCACTGGGGTAGACTGTTCTAGTTCCACGTGCCATGTTTGATGCATGTCAGTTATCAGTTATCTCCTGCTAATTTTCCCCCTGAAAGTTCTCCACTGCCTTAACCGGGTATTGAACTCACACTCTTTGGGTCTTGTCACTGGATCTAACCAACGCCTTTATCCACTGTGATAAGTATGGCGACAAAGATGAGGACAATAGTCCGAATAATGTAAATAATCTATAAATATGTTGTACGTAAATATATACTTTCAGTGCAACCGTATGCTTTTTTTTAGATATATAGTTTGTAGATCAGAAAATGTATTGTTGATGTTTCTTTAAAAAATATATTACTGGTAATTTTACTATAAAAATGTATTGTTGGTCATTTTGCTTTATGAAATGTATTGTTGGTAAGGACCACACTCTACACACTTCCCTTCCAAGCACTGCTATAAACAACGAAAGTGATCGAGAACGTTATAGCTTGGTGTACATGCTCAATCTATGCTAAGCGACATCATTCCGCGTATTTTAGCTCTGTTACCATAGTAACAGTCAGGGTACTTTTTGGTCAGACGATGAGGATTCATTTGTGTTAACAGTCCGTCTTCTCCCAGAATTTGGTCGGAAATTTCAATATAAAACAATCTCATAGAAAGAAATAAGAATTTTCAGCATATAGATTGTTTAACAAAATCTGAAAAAAATAAACGATAATTTTATACCTGGTTCAAAGAAGGAACTGAGATTCGAACCTCCGACGTTAGTTGGTGTAATGAAAATCTTTTAAAATGGGAAAAAGTTTTGATTTAAATAAACGTTCTTTTGAAGCGTTGCTGTTCAAATAAAATGTATGGAGATTTGGTTTTGTTGTTTAGCAGCATATCGACACCTTTATGGGTTATTGAATGCCGAAATCTAAATCTTTTGTACACGATTTTATGGCTTCATCAATAGATATGTAGTACGTAAATTTATACTTTCAGTGCAACCGTATGTTTTTTAGATATATAATTTGTAGATCATAAAATATATTCTTGATAATTCTTTGAAAAATATATTGTTGGTAATTTTACTATAAAATTTTCTTTTATACTTTAGTGTTGTATTGATTGTCATTTTGCTATGAAAATGTATTGCTACTGGTTATTTTAAATAAATATATTGCTGATATTTTTTCCCCAGTGCATTTTTATACTTAGTGCATGGTCAAACAAAAATCCAAATACTATTTTTCCCTTAGCTGGGACCCTGATAGGTGCTACCACTTCAGGTCAGAGTGGAACTAGGAACAACAGCAATTAAGACGTCGTTCTATGTTCTTTAAATCTTCCAGTCTCTTGATCGGAGGTCTTGCTGCCAGATGTAGTTTATCGTCATACTCAGGATTTTTATTAATCGAACTGAAATCGTGATATCAAAGCTGTTTTACTAATTCTCTTCAATAGGTTATAATGAAGAAAGTTAACTATTTTGACGTTTTTAAAATCGAATGAATAGTTTGCATATTGGAGCATAATAAATTTAACCTGTCCCCAATTTTTATAGTTCTTCAATTAAGCTATAAATGTTTATACATTCATACAACATATAATCTGCAGTTCCGATCGCTTTCGGATAATCTGTTAGCCATTATCAATGTGGTATTTTCCACGAGTGTGTTGCGGACAACATATGAAAAAAACAATCACAGTAGACTCATCAATTTGTGAAAAACGCTTGAAATATTGGAAGCGTTAATAGTATCAAAGACCTCTCAATAAAGTACTAATCATATTCGTAAATTAAAATCACACACATTCCTATATATATATATATATATATATATATATATATATATACGACATGCGAAAAATGGTTTAAAATATTGGAAGCGTTAACAGTATAAAAGAAGAATCGATCAAAGTGCTAGTCGCATGCGTAAATTAAAAACACCTACATCCATATATATATATATATATATATATATATATATATAACTAAAACGGTTAAAAATATTGGAAGCGTTAACAGTATAAACGAATTCTCAATAAACTTCTAATCATATTGGTAAATTAAAATCACACACATCCCTATATATATATATATATATATATATATATATATATATATATATATATATATATATATATATATATATATATATATATATATCCAAATGAAGATTTACTTTTTTAAGTTAGATATATACATCTCTCGGAATATTTTTTCAGTGTATACTTTTAACCGGAAGTATGTTCTCAACGTGTAATATGAGAGTTCCCCAAGACATGTATGAATACCTCACCCTCAACCCCTAACCTATATTTTTAACTTTTCTGATTGAGTTTTGACCTTTCTTTTGATTAGTTAAATGAGACATGCCCATAAGATTTTAAAATCTGGTTTCCCCTCCTCCATCTTCATCAAACATATTGTTTTCCGTTTTCAAATCTAAATTATTTTCATCAAAAAGTTACCGAACATTGCCTGATGACGAGATAAAGGCTGTAAGACATGAAACAGGAATTTCCGTGTCGCAATGTAAAATATTTTAATGAAAATATCATTTATATATATATATATATATATATATATATATATATATATATATATATATATATATATACTCGACTCTCCCGTCGAATTCGACGTATGAGGGTCAAGCAGATCAGTTCCTAGTCAACCGACAGCCCAAAAACTGCACGAGATTTGATTATATATACCAAGAAAAGTCATATGGTGTGTACTTTGTAAGATGGAAAAAATTGTAGCTGACGGAAGGCACACAAGTCGATACCCGATCAATATCGGCCGGGCCACCGTGCAGAGTGGGTATGAGGTTGAAAGACTCGAAACCACTAATTAACCTAGGCTAGAAACATCACTGATGATGTATACTAAAGCATCCAATAGATGTATTTTACGAATATATATATATATATATATATATATTGAACTCACATTCTTTGGGTCCTGTCACTGGATCTAGCTAACGCCTTTACCACTGCCATGGGTCCTCAAGGACAAGTGGCACAGTGACAGGACCCAAAGAGTGTGTGTTCAATACCCGGTTAAGGCATTGGAGAACTTTCAGAGGGAAAATTATCAGGAGATAACTGATAACTGACATCCATCAAACATGGCACGTGGAACTAGAACAGTCTACCCCAGTGATCGAAATAAAGGGTTCAGTTCGACATTCCAACCCCCTGAAGAATAATGTAAATAGTGTAATATGAATTAATTAGGTAAGCAATACAAAACTCAAGAGGCACTCAAGCAAGTGAATTAAAATCTAAATAGTATCTGTCTATATTTCTGAGATGAGATATTATGTACATTATTTACAATATTCGGACTATTGTCCTCATCTTTGTTACAACGTTTCCTCAAGAACACATGGCACAATGGATAGTTAGATCTAGTGTGTTCAATACCCGGTTAAGGCAGTGGAGGACTTGGAGAGGGGAATTAACAGGAGATAACTGGCAACAGACATCCATTAAACATGGCATGTGGAACTAGAACAGTCTACCCTAGTGAGTGAAATAATGGTTCAGTTCGACATTCCAACCACCTGAAGAAGGCCGGAGCGTACAACGGCCGAAACTTTGTCATGAATATGGCGACAAAGATGAGGACAATAGCCCGAATAATGTAAATAGTTTTTAAACACTCTAGGTCCAGATAAGAAATCATTTGTACTAATGCAGTTGTTTTCGCTGTTGGAAGTCTTCAATCAATATGATTTTGATTATTCGGTAAAGCTCTTTGTAATTCTCTGATGTCAGTTGATGAATGATTGCCTTCTTTAAGACCCAACGGATTCATTAGTCTGTAGCCGATTTTAATCATTGATCTGAGAAAACGGTTGTCGGCAGATGGTTGTTTGGACATTTCTGAACGAACTGATGCCATACGTGACATCCACATGAGCGTCTAGATATGACGAGGCTATCTAATTACATCACTTGAGTTCTCAGGTTAATATTTTGCTTTTATAGAATGTTACTCCTACCGCAGAATATTTTGTGTTTAATTTCATCATCTCTTATACTAAATACGTTTTACTTCCCAAATTTGAATTTTTATTATGGCTTCAGATTATGTGTAATTACACACGACCACGAATCTCGTAACGCCTGAGGATCGAAAATGCGTCCCGTCTACTGCATCTAAAGCAGCAGTGGCTATTTATGGGAAAGACTTCGTGATAGAGCCGAATACTCTTTAAGCTTGTTTGAGTTTTCTTTCTTCTAAACTGGTTGCCAACGAAAGCTGTCGGGTCCGAACAGTCCAGCTATTTACCCATAACTGGAAGGAAGGGATGGATTCGTACATTTCTCAAGTGTATCAGCACATAAGTGATTTTAATGAACTCGACAGGAATTCGAACACGGCTCTGTGAATTTCCAATTCGCGCCGCTATCCATTACAATTCTCAAATTCCAGATTATTATTCTAGTCTTGGAAAGTTCCATCTTTTATCAAAAAAAAAAAAAAAAAAATAGAGAATTTTAAAAGTACACAATGTGAAATGAATAGGTCTATTTTCTTATTTTTAATCTGGTTTAAATTTTGCTTTGTTTTCAAATTTATGGCATTGCATTTAGGACGACTTGATTGTCTTTTTCATGATTGACTGAAGTTTTTATTTCGGCGAGTCAAAAATATTTAGGTTAAGGTCACAGTAAACAATAGAAAATGCAAGTAAGAATTCTAACGAAAATGAGATCTCTGGACAGTCATAAAGTTCCTTCAAGGAAGACGTGATGGAAGACAAAGAGACGATAAAGGCGTTGGTATGTTTTAGTATGGCGACAGTTCAAATAACAAATGACAATATTTCACGTTAAAACAATGTTATTTATACAAAGATATCTACTTTCTTAGTCAGCTCGCGTGAGAAGCGGGAAGATTTCGTTGCGCCAATCTTGATAACAAGTGAAAATTGCTATCAAAATCAGAATTCCAAATTCGACCTCTATAAATTTAAATTTCTTTTTTGTCTTTATTTCTTTCTCATTTTTTTCCCTTTTTTTTTCTAACAATTCTCATGCTATCTCTTTGTCGCTTTTAATATATTTTTTTAAATAAGCCGTTCTCTCCTTCGTTCTTTCTTTCTTTTTCATTTTCGTATTTTTTTGTCGATAAGCCATATTCTTGTATATTCTTTCTTTGTTTATTCCTTACTTTTTCTTTTTTTTTTCTCTTTCTTTTTTAAGTAAATATTATATTCTTTTCTATCTTTCTTTCTTTTTCTTTCTTTCTTTCTTTGCTAGACACAACCCACACATTGAGTGTATTTTACCAGCCCTTACTTTTACACCCAGTGAGTAATATCCTTTTATCTATCTATCTATCTATCTATCTATCTATCTATCTATCTATCTATCTATCTATCACAGTGTCTTCATGAATCTATCTATCTATCTATCTATCTATCTATCTATCTATCTATCTATCTATCTATCTATCTATCACAGTGTCTTCATGAATCTATCTATCTATCTATCTATCTATCTATCTATCTATCTATCACAGTGTCTTCATGAATCTATCTATCTATCTATCTATCTATCTATCTATCTATCTATCTCACTCAGTATTCATATCTATCTATCTATCTATCTATCTATCTATCTATCTATCTATCTATCTATCTCATTCTGTTCATTATCTATCTATCTATCTATCTATCTATCTATCTATCTATCTATCTGTTGTAGATTCCGCGTGAAAAATCGGACTCCAATAAATGACAAACGCAAGTATTTAAGCTAAGAAATTAAATGTATTTACACAAAATACAAAAGGTAATGCTGTTAGTAAAATCCAGGAACGCCGGTTCGTATTAATCAAAGATCGCTATATACAGTGTCGAAGTAAACTTCCTTAGAGTCGGGCGTCCTTGTAACTGACTTCTAACGTCAACTCAATCACAGTGTCTATGTACTTTCCAATCAGTTTCTCCACCCTGTTCCTCTACTCCGTTCCTCTACTCCCATCTCTGACTGACTGTGGCTATTTTATGGCATCAGGACGAGTCCATTTATATCAGAAAAGGGTGGACCCCACACCCCCCTCCTTAGATCCCTTCTTGGGGGGAGTTAATATTTTTGTCTCTTGTGGTTGACGATTAGTGGTTCGACGAATTTTCTTTTCCTGCTTGACCTTCGCATTACTGTATTATTTTCATGCGATCTTTGTATCTCGAATGCCTCAAAGATTGTATCGATAGCATCGTCATTATCTGTGGTTGACGAGCTTGGTTCCTCAATTCGTCTTTTCTGTAGCTGGTCGATATATCTTCTGTTTGTGAACCTTTCGCCTTTTATGGTATACATTAGATTCCCGATTCTATTCATTACTGTACCCGGCTCCCAGTACGACATATTGTTTCTAAAAGTTTTTAAATAAACCCGTTCGCCAGGTTTGAATGTTCTCTTTGGCACCATCGGCGTATGTTGATTTTTGCTCTTGCTTGGCAATAATTTGTCAAACACCGACCTTATTTTTCGTGCGAACATCAACTCTGCTGCAGAAAGACCCGATGGTGTGTTTGCGTTGGGTGTTATCCTATATACTTGTAGAAATTGCTGTAGGGCTTTTGTCATCGGTACGCCCTCTGCTTTTTTTAGTGCTCTTTTCAATGTGTCGACAAATCTCTCGGCTTGTCCATTTGACCTCGGGTGGTATGGCGCTATCTTAATATGTTTTACTTGGTACATCTCGCAAAATTCTTTAAAATCGCTGGATGTAAACTGTGTGCCATTATCGCTTACTACGCAATCTGCGACACCCAATCTAGCAAATAGTTCAATTAAACAATTTATGGTGTTTTCCGTTGTTGGGTGTTTGAATCTGGCAACCTCTGGCTATAGTTATTAGATAATAGTAACCTTCAATGTCGCCTGCATAATCGACGTGTATTCTGGAGCACGGTCTGTCTACTTTAGGCCATGGGCTTTGTATAGAGGGTGGTGCCTTCGCCGCAGCAGCACAGCCTTTGCAACTTTCCACCATTTGCGTGATATCATCGTCCATGTTCGGCCAGTATACAAAACTTCTCATGAGTGATTTCATCCGGTTTTTTCCGGGATGTCCCTAGTGAAAGTCTTTTAAGATCCTTCTTCGTAGTCACTTTGGTATTACAACTCTCTCGTTATACAACAATATTTTGTCACAGATTGAGAAACTGTCTGCTAAATTCTTCACTTTGTCTTCTATTTTTTTCTTGGTATCCTGAATAAACACGTCTCTTTCTGCTTCTCGTCTTATCTTATTTCGTCTTCCGCTTGTAATGCGGCAATTACCGACTCTTCTAACGGTTCGCTTTTCACAGGTATTAATCGCGATAGTCCATCAGCATGTCCTATTTTCTTTGATGACAAGAATTCCAGTTTAAAATTATAGTTCAGTAACACAGTTCCCCATCTTAAAAGTCTGTTCGCTGTATAGACTGGTAGGCCTTTTTTTGAACCAAATATCGTAAGGAGTGGTTTGTGGTCCGTTTGAAGTGTGAACTCTCCCATATATATATCTGTGAAAACGAGTTACTGCAAAAATTATGCCTAATGCCTCCTTTTCAATCTGTGAATAGTTTCTTTCCGCCGGTAATAATGATCTAGATGCGTGTGCAACGGGTTTGATTGTACCGTTCGGCATCTTGTGTAAAATACACGCACCTACCCCATGTGAGCTCGCGTCACTTGCAATAATTATTTCGAGTTCGGGATCAAAATGTGTCAGTGTTAACTCTGAAGTTAATTTCTATTATTTCCTTGAACGCTTTTTTACAGTCCTCTGTCCAATTCCAATTATGCTCCTTTTTTAGTAACTCATTTAATGGAGCCCTCAGTTTATGCATATTATCAATAAATTCGCCATAGTAGTTAGATAGGCCCAGGAAACTTTGCAGTTCTGCAATATTTTTCGGTTCCGGCATATTTTTAATTGTCGATGCCCTCTCTGGGTCCGGTTTCCTGCCATTTTCATTTATTATCTGACCTAAATATTTAATTTCATTTAGGAAAAAATCACACTTTTCTCCTTTTACTTTGAAGCCGAAATCCTGAAGTCTTCTAAAAACTTCTTTTATGTGTGACGTGTGCTCTTCAACATTGTCGCTCTTAATTAGAATATCATCCAGATAAGCAGTCGCGAAATTCTGGCCCGTGAGCATTGCGTCCATCGTTTGCTGAAAAATTGCAGGTGCAACTTTTATTCTGAATGGTAGTCTGTTGAACTTGTACCACCCTTTGTGCGTATTAATGCAAAGGATTTTCGAACTCTCTTCTTGTACTGGAATTTGTAGATAAGCCTCACTTAGATCTATTTTTGAAAATATCTTACCACCGTTGAGCTTTGTAAATATTTCCTCTTGGCTCGGTAGTGGGTAATGGTGGTCTTTTACTACCTTGTTGAGTCCCGTCGAAAAATCTGCGCATACGCGAATTTCTCCTGATTTTTTTTTACGTAAACCACCGGCGCAGCCCACTCACTAAACTCTGTTTTAGATAAAATCCCAGTTTGTTCAAGTCTCTCCAATTCTTTGTCAATTTTTTCTATAGGAGCCAACGGTACATTTCGCTTCTTTCTGAAAATTGGTTGGACGTTTTCTTTTAATTCTGTTTTGGCCTTAAATTTGTTGCATCGTCCCAATCCACTTGAAAATACCTCAGGAAATTGCTTGTATAATTCTTCCTTCAATTTTATGGTATCTGATGGTTCAACCTCTAACTTTTTGCAAAACGAGTTGATAGGTAGGTCCCAAACGTTGAATTTCTGCATCCAGTCGATACCTACTAAATTTTCAGTATCTTTCATGACGTATATCTTAAGTTTTTTTGTTTTGCCGTGAAATTTAACATTCACTATTATTTCTTTCTCAAATTTTATTCGTTTGCCTGTAACCGACTTGGCAATTTTTTGAGTGTGTAACATGGTAGGTCTGTAGAGTTTTTTCTATGTCTGTACGTTGATTATCGTGAGGTCGGAACCCGAATCCAGTTGTAATTTAATCTTTTTGTTTAAAATTTCCAGTTCTACATATTTCCTTACATTGGTGTTGTCATCATTATTCATCCTTGTAGCTCTTATTCTATTAGTATCTTTTCTATTTCTACATTGGGATGCCTTGTGGCCCTTTTTTCCACATTCAATCCTTGTTCCAATGTAATCCTCCACATCGATAACATGCTGATGGGGCGGAGGCTTATATTTGTTTCGATATTCGTCATAATTTTTCCTGCATGTTGTACTTTTTCTCTTATCATAATATTTTATTTTTCTTTCCGGTGAGGGTGAGAATCTTTTTTCATTGTCGTAAAATTTCTTTCCGGGGCGGGTGAAGAACATAGATCTTTGTTTAACTTACGTATATGAGAAACAGCTGATTCTTCAATGTCCTTTGCGTCTTTCTTTATACTTAAACATCTCTGGCAATCTTCTGATAATTGCTGTAATGTTAGACCCGGTTCATTTTGTAATTTTGCAAGCATTCTTCTACGCATTTTGCTATCTTTTGTAGAAACTAGCCCTTGAACAAAGATGAGGCATTTAAAATTGTCCGGTGTTAATTCCGCTAGTTTGAAGTCGTCACAATGTTTATTTACGATTGCGGCAAACGTGGAATAATCCTCATTATCGCCCTTTACCAGGTTAAGGCATTTCCACCTCCTATGGAAGAGTGATGTATTGGGGCTGAAGAGTTCTTTAAGACATGTCACTGCTTCGTCAAATTTTAATTCGTTCGTCTTTTTGGCAAGATATTATCCACGAACTTTGTATATTCTTCAGTTCTTAATTTTCTAAGCAATAGACGTAGCTTTTTTGCTTCTGTCCAATTTTGACAGTCTATGTTAAAGATAATGTCTTCTGAAGTAATCTCCAAAATTTTTGTCCTCATCTAGAGAATATTTGAAAATCTCTATGGTATTCCACACTGCGCCATGCGAAAATGTTGCTTCTTTTTCAATATCAAATTGCTTGCTACCCGCTACTTTCAATATTAGTTCCTGGAGCTCTGTTTGTCTATCTTGATTTTTATTTTGCTTTTGTAATATTTGCTTTTGCCATTTTTCTTGTAGCTGTAACTGTTGATCATTTTGGTATTTCTGCATTTGTAATTGTTGCTCATTTTGGCGCTTTATCAGTTCTACCAACATATTTTAAAAATCTTCCATGATAACTCAATTTTATGTATTTTTACTCCTCGAAATTGTTTGTCGCTAATTTGTTGTTGAACGACAAGGGAAGGATTTTTCTTCTGTTGATTATTTTTCCGCGTGTGTTCGCCAAGTTGTTTGTTGTTAGACATACGAAAAGTTTTTCTTTCCGTGTGAGTTTCGAATCCTCGTTCGTCAAGTTGTTGTGGGTTATCCGCGTGAGTTTCGAATCCTCGTTCGTCAAGTTGTTGTTGATTGGGCGTGAAAAATCGGTCTCCAATAAATGACAAACGCAAGTATTTAAGCTAAGAATTTAAATGTATTTACACAAAATACAAAAGGTAATGATGTTAGTAAAATCCAGGAACGCCGGTTCGTATTAATCAAAGATCGCTATATACAGTCTCGAAGTAAACTTCCTTAAAGTCGGGCGTCCTTGTAACTGACTTCTAACGTCAACTCAATCACAGTGTCTATGTACTTTCCAATCAGTTTCTCCACCCTGTTCCTCTACTCCGTCCCTCTACTCCCATCTCTGACTGACTGTGGCTATTTTATGGCAGCAGGACGAGTCCATTTATATCAGAAAAGAGTGGACCTCATAACACTATCTATCTATCTATCTATCTATCTATCTTTTTTTCTTTGTATTTCCCTAATGTTCCCTTGAAGAGGTCAAGATTTAACTAGCGCATAAAATTTCAGGGTTTTAGGCAGAGACGTTAGACGTATAGAGTTGAATTAGACTTTACAAGGAACAGGAAACCCGATAAGATACAGAAAACAAGTGATTAACCTCTATTCTTGTTCAAAAGACTGGAGAGGAGTGTGAACCGGACGATAGGGAAACCTATATGCTCCTTATTCTCATTATGTATCTATCTATCTATCTATCTATCTATCTGACTGGAGGAGGACGATCCCAGCGTCAGCGTGCAGCACGTATGGAAAGTGCCTGAAAACCATACCACGAGTTGACCCAAGCCTTGTGAATGAAATAGAAGAGTAGACGGAACATTTGGTGGGGGAGGGTGCGATAGTTGCGCTATCACGATATTATCTCCTAGACTTTCAAGAATATATTGTATATCCTGCTATTTAAACCACAGCTAGAGTAAAAGGCATTCATGCCTTTTTAATGGGCTTTAGAGCGAAATGAAAGCAAAATAAAGGAAATCTAACGCAATTTGAACTCTGCTAGCAGACTGCTTTCTACCTGTATCGTTTTTCGCAGGGAAAACCGTTACGATATATATATCGTAGCAAAATCGGTAAAGGCAAGCTAAATTACCGTTCCGTATATGATACAGGTTTGAATCCTGTCGGAGAACGAATATTTTCTGTGAAAATTTCTCGGACATTCAGGCCGGTAAATGTTGTTTAATACTGTTTTTTTACAAACAGAGCATTTACTTAAATATTTGTATCTATAAAAAGAATGTTAAATATAAAAATGTCTTAAATATATATATATATATATATATATATATATATATATATATATATATATATTAACAATATCTATATATATATATTAAAATATCTAAATATATATATGTATATATTAAGAAAAATCTACATAAATATATATTAAAATATCTAAAATATATGTATATATATATTACAAATATCTATATATATATGCATATATTAAAATTATCTACACACATAACTATGGGCATCGGCTTTAAATATGGAAAACTCATTATTACTATTTAAGTGACTGATACATGTACCCACAATACAATAACCTGTGCAGTTGCAATGCTTCAGGTGGCGCCATGGGTGGCAGTACTGCCTTAGCCACAGAAACTATGTTACCTCCCCCTGATTGGCGGCTGACGAGTACACGGTGTTGCACGTGCTTTCAAACGTTTTATGTAGAGAAAAACATTTTATCGAAAGTTAAACTCATCCGAGTTCCATGTTAGATATTAGATACATTTTAGTGCAAGCATCTTGGCATAATTTCGGCTCTATTTAATAAAGAACGCGTGTATGAAAACATTAAAATTGCTAACTTCTTGTCCTGGCACAATTTACAAAATTCAGCCTCCACCTTGTGTAACCCTTATTCTTCTTCGATATATTCATAATCTGAAATATTTTCTATAGTTCTTATACGTCCTTCCGAACTAATGTCATCCTGACAAATAATAGTCGAAATAATGAGAGTCATCGTGAGGAGGCCTTCTACTTCGGCTCTGTAAACAACGCTATCAGTCAAACATTGCCCATTTCGGGGGCTGTTAAGATTTGTGCTTCAACCATTGAGGCTCATTCCAAACCGTCTCGGGTGAATCGATAAAATCTCTCGAAACTTTTACATACCTAGGAAGCAAAATTCTAATAAAAATGATATGAAAATTCGCATAGCCAGAGCATCCAACTAAATCAAGGCTCTATGGGCCCAACTCTCTCTAACGCGAATGCAGAGCTGCCTTGAATAAAATAAAACCAACCTGTAAATCTGACGTAGAAAACAACCTAAAACGTAGATTTTATCGCGCCACTGTAGAGTCGGTTTTAATGTATGTTGCCGCTGATTGGACATTAACTAAAACCCTTAAGTTCAAGCTTGATGGAAACTAGACTCGGATGCTGGGAGTTATATTAACATTTGTGTCTTGGAGACAACATCCAATTAAATCATGGCTCTATGGGACCACTCCTCATATTTCTACAATATTAAACGAATGCAGAATTCGCTTTCTAGGAAACTACTATCTAAAAAAACAAAAAAACAAACCCAAATAACTAGAATTTGCGAGTTAGTTTATGTTCTGTGTAGTAAGCCATGGCTATATATATATTTGAATCCAAGCGGAGATCACATTTTAAGAATGGCAGAGGAATAAATCTTTGTCTATAAAAGGCAGGATGTGTGTGTGTAAAGAATGCACGGCCGCAATTTTCGACGGATTTGCAACAAAATTTACATGCACATGCTCCAAGTTAGCAAGAAGGCCAAGACCGACTTTGCATTTCCCAACTCCCACCGATAGTGGAAATAATCGATTTTTCATGCTTCTACGGCAGTTTCCATGTAGTTTGCGTCCATTTTCTACTGGCCAGTGTGAGAGCCTATAGCTGGCTGCCACGAATAGGCAGGAAGATTCTATTGGCCAGCGTGAGAGCCAACAGCTGACTGACACGAATGTTAACTAGCATGCTAGCATGCAAAAAAAATTGATAGCTGCATTCGTCACAAGTGAGAAAAATTTATATCTGTATGGAAATTTACTCTAATTGGCTCATTCGCTTGCTTAAACCCAACGTTGATTCTGATTCCGCAGAACTGGGTTGGATGTGAAAAAAGTATTTGTTGTTAACATTCTTTTTTCATTCGGTTTTTCCAGTTACGAGTCCTTTTTTTTTAAAGCTGATCGTTTTGTGTTCATTTTGTTTAGTTCTTTTTTCGTAACAGATTTAATGTTTAGTATAGAGCTTAGAAAAAATTCGCAGTGTGAGATAGGCAAGAAGTAAGGCATGTAGCAACATCAGCACGGCAAAGGGCACTCCTTTAAAGGCAAGGAAGGGCAAAAATATTTTAAGTCAAGTGATAGCGATTGCTGTATGAGTCATACGAATTTTGAATCAAGCACGCGCAACGCTGGGCTATGCTGCTAGTAGTATAAAATAATAAGTAAAAAGTAAGGTCTACTTAAAAACGGGTATCCAATAAAATTAACGTTTGAAATAACAAAAATATGTCGGAATAAAAAAAATATAATCTCTTAATTCTGTAAAAATTACTCGATGTTTTGTCTTTGAGCCACTTATTTCCCAGGCTTATGAATTACGTCACAAACACTTTTTCTCTACATATCTTGCCTTCGAAGCGCCTTGTGAGTGTCAAACTCTCCAAGCCTTATTCTGTGGACGAAAGAGTTCAACACTTTTTTAAAATTTTTTTCTCAACAATTTAGTAATGTATTCATAATATTCTTTTTCTTTATTGTCAACATTCGTCCGTAGATCAAAATATCGGCAGCTCCTTTCTTTTTCTTTACTTGTAAAGAAACTGTCCAATATTCACTGCCATATATGAGCACAGATATAACAAATTAATCTTTTTCGTTCCTAATGTTATATTTTGATCACTTATTTGCCTTGCGCAATTTTTGGAAAACATCTTTCGCTGTCAGTAAATTGTACATTATAATAATCTATTAAGAAAGCGTGATATTTTGTTTTTAATTTTACAAAATCATGTCGATCGGTTAGGGCAGTTGTGTATTAACAACAAGTCATGGTTTCACTGCATCTTCTGCATGTCTTCAGTTTGCACACGTAGTTTAGGACGCACCTACGCTCCATGCACCCACCCTACGTCCCCATTTTCCGCGCTTCACTTTTTCCGCCGAACGCCTTTTGAGGGCATAAACGTTCGTAAATCGTGCGGCGTGTATTAGCGTTCGCCTTGTAATTCGTCGTCTAGGGTTGGTGAGGAATCACGCATTTCCCTGTGTCTGCCGGTTTAGATTGCGTTCGAAATTCACATGGATGAAACAAAAAATATAAAATACAAAGAAACACATGTTTAAGAATGGAAGATAAAAATGAAACAAAAAAAAAAAAACAAAATAAATAAAGAAAAAATAACAGAACAAACCAAAAAGAAAATGGCGTCTACTGTAATCAATTCTTTCTCACGCCAAGCGTGTTTGGCGGGAAAGGCAATTCATAAGTAAATTTGATTGGCTGAAATTAATTTTTTTCTTCTTTCTCGGGAATTAATTAGTTTATGAAATTAAATCTATTTGCCGATAATCATTCCGTTCAAATATCGCTTCAGAGTTCTAAAATGATGCTAGCTCATAGCTACTTTATATGATGAGGTCAATTTTTTTTCAACTTTTCGATCATGTTATTGCTTTGGTCACAATGTTTCAAACGATAGGTTTATTAGCTTTTCTTATCATTGTCCGAAGTTACGAAAATATAAGCAGAGTATTCAGAATAACAGAAAAATCTTCGGTGGAAAGAAAGTAAATAGTATTGAACAGTAACATGATGTCTGTTCTCCTAGATTGTCAGTGAATGCAGGACAATCTCCCCATAGATGAAGAGATTTGAAGCAACTAAAATCTGGCTTTACAGAAGGCTGCTGAGGATACCATGGACCAAATATGTAAGCAACAATGAAGTTTTAGAGAAAATGAAAACAAAAAGAAAGTTATACTTAACATCAGGAAGTTGAAGTTTGTAGGGAACATAATGAGGAAAGACGACTTGGAAAATCTGATGCTCATAAGACAGATTGAAAGCAAGAGGGACAGAGGAAAATAACGCATAACATATTTAGTAAATGGAGGGTGAAACAAGACTTGAGAGAAATAACAAAAAGAAAATTTATTAAGAGCTACGAAGGACAGGATATTGTGGAGAGCCATAATCGCAGAATGACACATAAAGAAGAATTCCTCCTTTTCGTGCTACAAGTAACTTTCTTTTTGAACTTGTACTGCTACCTATCGTCACAAAATCGGTAAATTGCACGCTGGTTCGTTTGCATACAATATGCCCTAAGAGTATTATATTCACCAAGTCCCGCTTTCTCATTATGCATCAAAGAAACTTAATCTCTCTGTTAATGATAGCGTACAGTTCTTTTTTTTCCCTATTTTCGTTTAAAAAATCCTCGTTTTTTACATGTAATATGTTATTCCAGCATTTGTCGCTAGAAGGAGATTCTCTATCGTTGCAAGGGTTTTCTTCACCTACAGATTGTTCAGCATTCTCCACCGCAAAAGAGATTAGATATTACATAGCAGTTCAGCACTTTTTCTTTGTTTCTAACGACATTTTCCTATCTCTTAATACTTTGCTTAGTTTATTAAAAGCACGAGGAGCTTGTCCTGCATTCACTGCCATATAGGAAATTATTAGGTTGGTGCAAAAATAATGACGTAACAATGTCGTTTTTTGACGTATTCTTTAACGTCAAAAAACGACATTATTGCGTCATTATTTTTGCACCAACCTAATAGATATTACATAGCAGTTCAGCACTTTTTCTTTGTTTCTAACGACATTTTCCTATCTCTTAATACTTTGCTTAGTTTATTAAAAGCACGAGGAAATTGTCCTGCATTCACTGCCATATAGGAAATTAGATATTACATAGGAATTCAGTAGACACTTTCCTATTCAGTTGTTCGAAATATAATGTCCGGTTTTATAATCAAGATTACTTCCTTAATTAATGCATTTAAAACGTATTTAAATCAGTCAAAATAAGAAACTTAAACATCTGCACATTTCTGCCATCGCGTTCCAAGGTTATTTATGCTTTTACGATTATCTCTAAAGTTTCAGACGTCAAGAAAGCTTTGAATGTAATTTCTGCATCTTCTTTGCGACGGAAAGTCTTTTGGCTTATAAAATTGTCAAGATGATAAATTGGTAGTGAGAGATAAAGTGAATATGGTGGGTGTGGCAAAGTATCGTATATCAAAAGTTGGTGAGCCTTTGCAGTGCCGTCCAAGCGACATGTAACCAAGCATTTTCAGGAAGCAGAATTGGACCTCGCCGATTAACGTGTGCCGATAGCATTTTGCTCGGTTTCTGGCAGTAAACCTTGGCAATTTTGCCCTGATTTGATTCTAGAAAACAGTAATAAATAATATTAATCACAGGCCAACAGAAAACCATCATAATTGTCCGGTTGTGCAATTTGGGTTTTGAAAAGCGTTTGGATGCTTTGTTATAATAAAAACAATCGTTTACGACTGACATAAAAGATTCATTTATCATCGCAAGTCATTATTCGATCAAGAAATGGATCATTGAAATTTCACAGATGCAGCATCGAACATTCTACAAAATATTGAACTCTTTGCTATTCACTTATTTCCTATGGAACATATTTATCGATTTTCTTCACTTTATCTATTGTTGATTGATTTGTTTTTTTAACGGATTATCAACATTAGACGCCAAGAAATCTTTGAATAGTTTTTGCATCTTCTTTGTAACGGAATATTTTTTGACTTAAAGAATTGTCAAGGAAAAGTGGAAGTTGGTGGACCAAGGGAATATGGTGGAATTGGTAAATTCTTGAATCGCAAATCGGTGAGCTTCTGCAGTATCATCCAAGCAACATGTAGCCGAGTATTATCATGAAACAGAATTAGATCTGGTCGATTAAACACTACTGGTCGAATTTCTGTTGGCAAAGTATCTCTTTCGTATATCTGTGTCCTTTGTCGTGATGTCATCATTGAGTTGATAGTTTACGATTTTCATAAAGGATTCGTTTCTAACCCGAAGTCACGACTGGATCAAGAAATCAATCAATGGAATTTGGCAGATGCAGCATCGAACACACTTCAAAATATCAAATACTTTGACTTTCACCATCTTCATATGGAACGCATTTATCGATTTTCTTCACCTTACCAATTGTTGATTGATTTCGTTTTTTTTTAGCGGATTATCAACCTTAGACGCCAAGAAATCTTTGAATTCAGTTTCTGTCTTTTCTTTGTAACGGAATATTTTTTGTCTTAAAGAATTATCAAGATACTTGGAAAAGTGGAAGTCAGTGGACCAAGGGAATATGGTGGAATTGGTAAATTCTTGAATCCCAAATCGGTGAGCTTCTGCAGTATCCTCCAAGCAACATGTAGCCGAGTATTGTCATGAAAAAGTATTAGATCTAGCCCATTAAACACTACTGGCCGAACTTTTCTTAACTGAATATGCAAATAATCGAATATTCTTGAAATGCTGAAACCTGATTTGAGACATTTCTATGACACTTTGATGTAGGTTTTATTCAACTAGTCCTTTAGGTGTTGATTGTTAATTGTAGATGGACGTCTTCTCCCACCTTGAACCTCAAGACTTGTATCCCCACTGTGGAACTTCACAAATCATCACTATACTTTTCAATCAAAAGTGGATTCTTTCCCCCATGCTCTGTTAATGTTGGCTGCAGTTTGAGGAACATTATAAGGAACATCATAGTGTTTTGACCCCAGTTTGGAGGTTAACTATTTATCCATAGATGGGACCCCCTAACAGGTGCTACCATCCCAGGTCAGAGTGGACCTGAGAACAGCTGCAATAAAGACGTGGTTTCACGTCACTCAAAACTTCCTGATCAGAAGCCTTGCTGTCGGACGTAGTTTATCGTCTTACCCAGGACGCAGATGTAGTTTATCGTCTTACCCAGGACGCAGATGTAGTTTATCGTCATACCCAGGACGCAGATGTAGTTTATCGTCTTACCCAGGACGCAGATGTAGTTTATCGTCTTACCCAGGGCGCGGATGCAGTTTATCGTCTTACACAGGACGCAGATGTAGTTTATCGTCCTACCCAGGGCGCAGATGTAGTTTATCGTCTTACCCAGGGCGCGGATGTAGTTTATCGTCTTACCCAGGACGCAGATGTAGTTTATCGTCTTACCCAGGACGCAGATGCAGTTTATCGTCTTACCCGGGACGCGGATGTAGTTTATCGTCATAACCAGGACGGATTTCTGGTAATAATTTCCCCCTCAAAAATGTATTATTGGTAATAATTTTACTTAAAATATGCATTTATTTCTGGTATTAAAACCTATTATTACACCGCCACAGTGTTTTGATCCCAGTTTGGGGATCAACTATTTTCCCATAGCTGGGACTCTAACAAGTATTTCCACCCCGGGTAAGGGTGGACCTGAGAACACCAGCAACTAAAAGGTGATTCCACACTCCTCAAAACCTCCTGATCAGAGACCTTGATGTTGGATGTAATTTATCGTCTTACCCAGGACGTAAAAATGCCTCCACTCGGATGAATCCCTTACTTTTTAACGAAGACAAGCCTTTATCAAATCTTATAGACTAACGCAATCACAAAGAACTTTACCAAATAAAGTAACCTATATTATTTGACGACATCAAACGACAGCATCGAATAAAAATCCACACTATATTAAACAAAAGGTTAGGAAGGAAATTGCTAACAATACCAGAAAGAGTGATAACAGTTATGGATTTGAGAATCCTATTTTTCAAATAAACAAACATTTTAAGAGAAAGATTTGAATTAAAAGGAGATAACTAAGACACCCGGAAGACGTATGTCGCGTGGAACTTCAACAGTCTATCCCGATGGACGGAATAAAGGGCTCAGTTCGAAATGCCAATCGTCTGAAGAAGGCCGGTGCGTACAACGGCCGAAACGTCGTGAACAAACATTTTAAGAGAAAGATTTTATAAATTTCAACCGATTCAATAAAGAGCTAACTTTGCATGTATGGAAACGGTTCATCTCCCCAAGTTTTGTTCAACACTACCGTAGCCAAGTATTGAACTCAAAATTCTTTGGGTCAAGTCACTGGATTTAACCAAGGCTTTTGTCCACCGAACCATGTGTCCTCAAATGGTGAACAAAATATTTGGGATCTGAATTAAAAGCAGATAACAAAGACACCCGGAAGATGTATGTCGCGTGGAACTGCAACAGTCTCTCCCGATGGACGGAATAAAGGGCTCAGTTCGAAATGCCAATCGTCTGAAGAAGGCCGGTGCGTACAAGGCCGAAACGTCGTGAACATGGTAGCGAAGAAGAGGACAACAGACCGAGGAATGTAAATAACGTAAATAATTTTTATTATTGTATATAATACTTCTTGCAAAATAAAATCCTCATATTTGCCTTGCTAAAGTCTCTCACAGGACAAAACGCGTCCGCCAAGATAAGTGTTTCTTTTGTTTTTATTCATGACGTCTTTTTACAGATATATATATTTTAGTTATATTTACACTCCCCCCATATATATATATTGTGTTTATTTAGGCATCATTTTTTCATTAATGCATGTTTCATTAAATAATATAGACAAGTTTTGTCTATTTATTTTAAGCAAATTCCTTTCATATTGATAAGCTTAATAACATTTTCATTGAAAGAGGAACGGAAATCACCATATTGATACATGATTTTTCATCCTATCAAAGCTCTCTCTCTCTATATATATATATATATACATACATATTTATATAAAGTTCTGAGCAGATAACGTTAGAAAGATTTTAAAGTTCTATGACAATAAGTGGATACAACGTTTAAAAACGCACTATCCAGCCGGGCTAAACCATAATATATAGTATTAATATATAACCCCACAAACCAGGACCTACCACATTTCTCACACACACAAGACAGACATGCTTACGCAGGTGTTGAGGTCTTACACTTATACGCACACCCACACGAATATACACACTTACACATATCATACTTACTCACTCGCTAATGGGCCAAATGATAACACACCCCCATAGTAATATACACGTTTACACGCATCATACTCACTCACTCCCTAAGGATCAAATAACACAAACACACTTAACAGACACACATCTCCTTTCCAGGAACAAATAAAACTGTCAAAATGACCAAGGGAATTCAGAGCGGTATGAATCCATCCAGCTCTTATCTAAAATAACAATTTAAAAGAGACTGTTTGACCAACACAAAATTCATGTTAAAAAAATAAAAACAAATCAAATGAAAACTACAGACAAAAGTTCATTTTCTCCATCAAGACATTCATTTCTGTAGTTCACTGCTACCAGCAGGCAGAAAATTATTTTTCTCCTGATGATGGCCATGTTGGCCGAAACTAGTCGAGGAATCTAAATGAAATAATAATAAAAACGAAGGAATATTAATTTACAACCCAGTGTGTCTGAAGATTTTAATTTTTTAATATTTTTTATTGTTCAATATATATATATATATATATATATATATATATATATATATATATATATATATATCATAAAGAAACAATTTATGCAAACAATTAAATAGCAATGTTGATGTGATTAATGATGAAATCACTTCGATAACGGGACTTAATGAGGCATTAACATACTATCAATTCCTTGAATAATTAGATCCTTATAGTCGAGTTGTTGTCAGATTGAAGACACATGCTTTCGAGAATTTCAAATTGTCATCTTTATAACTTTTCAAAATTCAAACAAAATTCTCACTTGATCGATTTGAACAAGAACTCCAGCGTTGCTGCATCACACGGCCCAAAACATATATTCAAATGTCAATAAATAGCATAATTAAAAAAAAAACATTTCGGTCTACACATATTTCATCTTAGTGTTTTCCTGTGTATGGGAAAATTGCGAAGATATCAATTTTAGATCCTTTAAGTTATGAAGATTTCGAGATGGCGGCTCTGTGGATTGAAGTTGTTTGGCAAAACACATCCCATAGGTGCACTATGGAATTTAGGCCTGCTGGAATTGGTGGCCTATGGAATGACAGAATCGGCTTCATCATGTTTCTGAAACAATTCTCTTACAACATTTGCAGAGTGCACCGTCCCACAGAAAAATGCCTCTATCAGTGGAGAAAACTGTTGCTATGAAAGTATGTATCTGATCTTCATCAATTACATAGTAGTTGGTAAACAACAAAGCGTTTTCTCCATTAATAATAGGGGCCCCGTGATTGCAATCAAAACAATTTCCAAATCATTTCACCGAATGCTTTCTGCGATCCACAGAGAGCATCGGAGATAATGACGAATGCTTGCCCTAATCAAGGTAACTCAGCAAACCAGCCGGCATATTTCAATTGATACACATATCCAGAACTGCCTATTTCACTGATGGAAATTGGTTCAGCATAGGTTGTTGGTTGGTTGATTTTGTTTAGCGGCATATCAACACCTGTATGGGTTATTTGATGTCGAAATGTAAATGTTCGGATTTTGGTTCGATGATTTTGCTTAGCGGCATATCAACACCTGTATGGGTTATTTGATGTCGAAATGTAAATGTTCGGATTTTGGTTCGATGATTTTGCTTAGCGGCATATCAACACCTGTATGGGTTATTTAATGCCGAAATCTAAATATTTGAATTTTGGTTGTTTGATTTTGTTTAGCGGCCTATCAACACCTCTATGGGTTATTTAATGCCGAAATCTAAATATTTGGATTTTGTTTGGTTGATATTGTTTAACGGTTATCAATACCTCTAAGGGTTATTTAATGTCGAAATCTAAATCTAAATCTAAATATCTCGGAAGGCGATTACATACATTCAAATGTATTGTTGGGTAGTTTTTTCATATAAAATGTATTGCTGGTATTTTACTACAAGGATGCATTATACTTTCATAGTGTTTTGTCTTTGTTTCACTATTTGCCCCAAATTAGGACACTAACAGGTGCTACCACCCATAGATCAAGGTGGACCTGGGAACAACAACAATTACGAGCTGGTTCCAGGCTTATCAAGTACATATCTATCATCATAAGTACATTGCTTGCTGCCAAAGCAGCGTCGTATAAGAAAGAAGGAACGATGTTGTTCTTTTTCACTATGAGGTATCTATCTATCTATCTATCTATCTATCTATCTATCTATCTATCTATGATCATATTCCTTTATCTATCTATCTATCTATCTATCTATCTATCTATCTATCTATCTATCTATCTATCTCATTCTTATCCTCATATCATATCTATCTATCTATCTATCTCATTCTTATCATATCATATCATATCTATCTATCTATCTATCTATCTATCTATCTATCTATCTATCTATCTATCTATCTATCTATCTAAAGAGAGGGGGACTATGTATATTGGCAGAGGAAATACTGTGGATGTCAGTGTGAAAAAGTCAGACAAGAATCTAAAAAAATGGAGTGACTTTTTTCTTTGATGAATGTTTTTCGTTTATTTTAAGTTTAATAAAGTCGTGAAACCGGAAGACATAAAAACATTTTGAAAATTTTCCAAATCTAAAAAGAAATCAAACCGAAGAATACTAAAAACGAGAAGAAAATAAATCCAAACTTTGCCACGCTTTTAAAAGGACATCTTTTATTTCCTTGTGTTTCTTTCGTCTTTTTCACTTCCCATATCTCCGTCTTTGAACTTCCCTCCTCTCCCCAAATCACCCGCCACTAGGGGTCTTATCCCCCTACCCCAACACACATGCTTTTCTTCTTTCCAGTTTTCTGTTAAAAATAATAAATAAATTCAATTAAATTAAGTTAAATAAATAAAAAAAGGAAACTTTGAAATTTCTCCGCCTTATTTTTTGTTTCTAAAATCGAAAAGAAAATTTTAATTTCTATCATCCCCTCAATTCCATAAAAAGACTTTTTTTTTTTTCGTTCAGATCTCCTACGACTAAATGTATTTAAGCACATCAGAATTCGTGATAAAAATTTAAGTCATGAGTATTCCTGTTTTCGGCAGGAGGTCATCTTATTGTCATTAATAGTGACAAATTCAGCACATTTTAAAGAGTTCCGATTCTAAATATAATTTTCTGGTAAAACTTTCTTAAAATGCAAAGTGCCAATTATTAGAACGTGAAATCGACAGAATTTGATCTAACGACTGATTAGTTTTTATTAAAAACCAGCCCTTCAGGTTGCTTTCAAATGGGAATTTTATAGATACAGATTATGAAATAATCTCTAGTCCTTATACTAATTTTCTAAGCGCAGTTAATTCGTAGCACAAGTCCATAAGTTCGGGTCACCAAGTGAGGATCGAACTCAATGATTTAGTGTGAGAAGCTTGTTAACCATTACATCACATCGAAGAGCTGCAATCGGCTGACGTTCAAATGATTCTTCGTCTATATGCCTTTGTCCTTTCTGAATATTTGCGATCATGGCTCTCCACGTGTCCTCTATTGTTCTTTCTAACTTTTGTCTTTTTGCCATCTCTACAAGAGAGCAACTCACCGCGCTTTTCTCGGACGAACGTTTTCCGATGACATGAAGTAGAAAGATTATATTCAATCGATTGCGAGGTCTGCAGCTAAGAAAGTCTCTTTGTCATATTAGACAATTTTTCTCGTCGGAATTTATGATATTTTTTACTAATGTTTACCTAAAACTTGACCCAAGAGCCACTCAAGGTAGAGGGTTTCTGTGTGCTGTTGTATTAGCGTAAGAGGGGACAAGACGTGAAGTTCTTAGCGGTTATGCAAGAAAGATAACACTGACTTGAAGAGACTTGAAGATTTGAGTTCTGAATAACATTACAGTGTTCAATCGGAGACATTAGAAGTAGAATATAAAAGTAGAATTTAGATGGAACCGAAAACACAACCATAACCAGCAAACAAGGGTAAACCTCTTCTGTTATTAGGTTGGTGCAAAAATAATGACGTAATAATGTCGTTTTTTGACGTTAAAAAATACGTCAAAAAACGACATTGTTACGTCATTATTTTTGCACCAACCTAATAAAAATATAACCGGGGAGGGGGTGGGGTGGAGCGAGAACCGTACGATAGGAGAACATATCTATTACAAAATTCTTTTTTTTTCCAATCGTCCTGGCCGTGAATATTGTTGTCACATCTGTGCTGCTGCTCCTACGATTCTTTGATAAAATCAGCATCAGTCTATATTTCTAAGATGAGATATTATGTACACTATTTACAATTATTCGGAATATTGTCCTCATCTTTGTTGCCATATTTATTACAACGTTTTGGCCTTTCAGTATCTGTCTATATTTCTGAGATGAGGTATTATGTATACTATTTACATTATTTGGACTATTGTCCTCATCTTTGTCGCCATATTTATTACAACGTTTCGGCCTTTCAGTATCTGTCTATATTTCTGAGATGAGGTATTATATACTCTATTTACATTATTTGGACTATTGTCCTCATCTTTTTCGCCATATTTATTACAACGTTTCGGCCTTTCATTATCTGTCTATATTTCTGGGATGAGGTATTATATACTCTATTTACATTATTTGGACTATTGTCCTCATCTTTGTCGCCATATTTATTACAACGTTTCGGCCTTTCATTACCTGTCTATATTTCTGAGATGAGGTATTATGTATACTACTTACATTATTTGGACTATTGTCCTCATCTTTGTCGCCATATTGATTACAACGTTTCTGCCTTTCAGTATCTGTCTATATTTCTGAAATGAGGTATTATGTACATTATTTACATTATTTGGACTATTGTCCTCATCTTTGTCGCCATATTTATTACAACGCTTCGGCCTTTCAGTATCGGCCTATATTTCTGAGATGAGGTATTATGTACACTATTTACATTATTTGGACTATTGCCTTCATCTTTGTTGCCATATTTATTACAACGTTTCGCCCTTTCAGTATCTGACTATATTTCTGAGATGAGGTATTATGTACACTATTTGCATTATTCGGACTATTTTCCTCATCTTTGTCGCCATATTTATTACAACGTTTCGCCCCTTGAGTATCTGTTTATATTTCTGAGATGAGGTATTATGTACACTATTTAAATTATTCGGACTATTGTCCCCATCTTTATCGCCATATTTATCACAACGTATCGGCCGTTGTACGATTCGGCCTTCTTCAGGTGGTTGGAATATGGGACTGAACCCGTTATTTCGCTCACTAGGGTAGATTCTTCTAGTTCCCTGTGCCATGTTTTAATTGATGTCAGTTATCTCCTGTCCATTCCCCCTTCAAGTTCTCCACCGCCTTAACCAGGTATTATTGAACTCACACTCTTTGGGTCCTATCACTGGATCGAACTAACGCCTTTATCCACTGTGCCATGTTTCCAAAGAAGAATCAGCAATGTTATTGATCATGACCTGGCATCTCGGCTTCAGTCACTTTCCTACCACTGTAACGTAGTTTCCCTGTGACTTTTCTACAAATACTTTCATGGTAAGTTGATGAGATTGCCTCAGTGCTACCTAGATCTTTGGCTGATACTCAATTCCAAGGGAGCAACACTCTACGCCTTCTAGGCATCACGTGGAGCAGCGACTATATCGATTCAATTGCTGCATCTACTGCAAGGAAAGTTGGTTCACTGTGTTGTAACAGAAAATTTTTCTCATCGGAATTCGTATTTGACATATTTTATAAATCTACCATTCGCCCGTGCGTTGAATACTGTTGCCATATCAAGTCTGGTTATCCTGTCATACATCTCACGATTCCAGACAAAGTCCAAAGAAGGATATGCAAAGTAATCGATCCTAGCATCTCGACTTCAGTTCATTTCTTACTGGCAACATGTGTCTCCCCTCGGCCTTTTCTACCAATATTTTCATGGCTGCTGCTCTGACGAGCTTTTTTCCCTGATGCCCCGACAATATGAATATAATCGTTTTAACAAATGGGCAACTAGGTCTCACCGTTTTACTGTTGAACTACTTCGAGGCAAATCCACTTATACTCCTACAGCTTCTTTTCTTGCACTTCCCGCCTGTGAAACTCCCTTCCGATTTCTTGCTTCTCTGATAACTACAACCTTCAAAAATGTAAGTGCAGTGTCCATCACCATCTTCCGTCTTCTTGAAACCTATTCTTTTTTTGTCCTTTCCTCAATTCTCAAACTTCCCAATTTTATTCACTTTCACTCCCAGTAACCCCCTGCGGTCTAGTGGAATGATCACCTTGCTTGGGATGAAACGATTAAAAACAATCTGCTGATATTTGTCTTATTGTCATATTTTGTCATAGTTTCTGATGTGATGGTCGATATGTGTACGAATTACAATAAATTTTGAGATGATAAAAGTTAACCCACGGGAAAGTGCGGTAGTTGTTTCCCCAATGTAAAATTCTTTATTTTTTTAGATAATGATATTTGGTACAGAAACAATCCACCAGTTCCCTTCCATGACTGGATGTTTTTTTAATTAAATATCCCTCAGACTAAATATATTTAATTACATGAAACGTCTGGTACATTGTCTCTAGTTTGATGAATGAACCCGCCAGAGTTTTAGCCACTAAACTTACGGCGTATAACATGCAATATTTTGTTGTTGCTTCAATCCTATGTGTCATACACGTTGAGAATCAGGCTAGGAAGCCATATTGGAACTTAGGAATCAGTTTTCGAAGCTATAAAATTTTCCAGAGTTCTTTAACAAGAAACAACAGAATAAGTAGAAAGTTGCAAATTATTATTTTTTTTTGTTAGGCAATACCGTTTCTCCACTCTCCCGAGATATGCAATATTTACTAATCCGCTAATCTGTTCGTCCAGAGCCGGGAGTGAAAATTTATATGATGAGCTCCTCTCCAGACAATATCCCCTCTACGGAAAAGGACTATTTTATTATTTGGCGCTTGAGGCGTCCCCAAAAGGGGTGGTATCAAGGTCGATTGAGTAATTTTTTCTCCGAGTCTACGTATGCGTGACTTACAAACCTTTTTTTTAATTCTGTTGTTCCCTCAATAAAAGGCACAGGAGTAACGCAATGTAGAGACTCCCTAAATCACGTTGTTGGAAGCGCGTAAAAGGTGGAACAAGTGGAGACTATGAGAATATGTAGAATAGATAACGGTTAACCATTGACATAAAGATGTTAAGATCGTAGTGTTGAGAAAGCACAACCACGGGAGTCTGTTTCTCAAATTAACATCTCTGGGGTAGGGCTTCCTCCCTACTAACGGAATACGAACAAAATGTCTACGTGTCATGGTGGGTTCTAGCTGCGAAGGTCTGAACTGATGCAACTAATGATTGTAGCGCGTCTGAACATAAGCTATGAAAATAGCTATACAGTAGTGATGGTTTAGCAACGTTTCGTCAGCAAGAGAGGGATTGTAACGTTGGAAATAAGTAATCACCCATAAGTCCGCGCCATGGCTTTTGTCAAGGCTGCAAAGTGAGGATTTTGTAACTTCGGCCCAGTTATAACAGCAATATTTCATTTTTAGTTTGATTTGAATCTTGTGGAAGCGAGAGTCGATCCCTTTCTGAAGCGGTTTAAAGATTTCCCCAGCATCTTTAGCGATAGATATACAAGTAGCACTTGGGGTCTGGAGCGATCCTGTGTCCCAATAGACGCTTAAGTCAAGTTTGGTTTTGGAGGTATTGAGTTTTACCAAAATGTAAACCTGCGTTTCGGACTTTTTCAAATATCTCCTTTCCTAAAAGAAATACTCCTTCTCCAAGCCAACATACTAGAAACAATAAAGTTGATGAGTATTAAAATCTGCATTACATCGTAATTTAATCGGGCAGAAATATAAAGTTGCTAATAAGGTTGGGATTCATTTTAAATTTAATATTTATTTGAATCTTGTCAAGACTATTTATGAGAGTAACAACTTGACATTAACTCATCTGTCAAATATCGTTGCATTTGCAATGTCAAAAAGACCTTCTTTTTAAAACTGCCCAGTCTACACATTCCAGGATCGGTAAGGTTCAAAAACCTTTTTCGCGGATGATGAATTGTTTCCCATCCTACAACCACTTTCCCCAAAGAACCTCCTAACCTCTTGTTACTGTATTCATATTTTCATAGCATGTGTTCAGTGAACTATTCGGTTGGTGCAAATATAATGACGTAATAATGTCGTTTTTTGACGTATCTTTTAACGTCAAAAACGACATTATTACGTCATTATTTTTGCACCAACCTAATATATTTTTTGTTTCACCAGTTCAGACCTTCACAGTTGGAAGCCGAACCCTAAGCCTGTCATTTACATTTACACTGAGGGGGGAGCGATTCATTTTAAATTCCTTTCGAATGATGCAATGTAGAACGGACCAAGTAGATGAAAAAGTGCAAGTAAACCATAATTCACCTACTGCAGCGGCAGAGAAGCTAAAACAAAGCAAAAGTAAATGCAATGTACCAAATGCAGAAACGGTGGCAAGATAAGCCACTTCATACTCTGCCCTACCAAACAAGCTCATGTGGACAAACCCCGTACCCATCAGTGGCTACGTAGTACAGAGATAAAAGCTGAAAAGGAAGGTTTTATTCTTGCTGCAGAGGACCAATGCATGCTAACAAGAAATTACCAAACACACATATTGAAACATTGTGTAATCCCGAAATGAAAATTCTGCGAAAAAAAATGCAGGAACCATTGACCATCTTGTAACAGGTTTCACGGTTTTAGCACCAACTGAATATAAAACTCGGCATGATAAAGTGGGCCTATATCTGGACTGGTAACTATACAAATTTTACGGGAAGGGAACTGAAAGAAACTGGTATGAACATAATTCAGACCCAGTTACATAGAGAGGACTTGTAAGAATTTTATGGGACTTTATAATACACACAGTCAGAAGAAACAAAGGTTATGGCGCAGACATCGTAATCAAAGACCACAAAAAAGAGAATGTGCTTTCTTATTGACATGGCAGGTGCTGTAGATTGTAATGTAGCTTTGAAGATTTTCAAAAAACTATCAAAATACAAGGATGTTGAAATCTAAAAACAGGTGGCACAGAAGGTCATCAATAATTCCAGCTGCATTTGGATATCTTGGATTGATTGGAGAAGATTTTGATAGACTCATTGAATGGATTGCAAGTACAGCTCACACATTACGAAGAGCTTTTTAATATGCGTATGATGTTAACTTTTATGTTTTTTTACAAAAATGATCAGTGGAAAATGTCATGAAGCTCTTATGGATCTTTAGTGTTTGGTTGGGACTCGGTAGGAAATGTGTATACAACAGAAAATCAAAGGAAATAATAATAATAATAATGATATTAATAATAATAATTTACGGGGAATACAAACTTTTATTATAGCTAAAAAACGTCGATTTTTAAAATATCAATTAAATTTTATATATAATTAATCATGAATAGTTCAAGTGATTTATCTGGATACCCGACTCGAGGTTTTCGCATCGAAACGCTCATCAGGACCACATCTTTTATAAATCAATTGCGCTAATTAATGCTTTTTTTTTTGTAACGAACGAACGTTAATTTTAATTTAGTGTTTGTTTCGAAAGATAATATATGAAATTTTTTAATAAGTACAATATCTTTATAAATCATGTGGCCCTGAAGAGCGTTTCGACGCGAAGCACTTGATTCAGTTAACCACATAAAATCATTTGAGGTTTTCTTAGAAACTCTTCAGCGGTCTGATCAGATAATTCATTTGAGCTTTTCTTAGAAATTATTGAGTTGGCTAACCAGATAATTCACTTGAGCTTTTCTTACAAACTCTTGAGTCGGCTAACCAGATAATTCACTTGAGCTCTTTTTAGAAATTCATAAGTGATCTGACAAGATAATGCAGTTGAGTTTTTCTTAGAAATTCTTGAGCGGTCTGACTAGATAATTCAGTTGAGCTTTTCTAGAAATTCTTGAATCGACTAACCAGATAAGTCACTTGTGTTATTCTTGATTGAATATCATAGCTTTAGTTATCTATTTGTACTGTTTTGGCAGAAGTTTTGCCAGTCTAATAAAACAAAAAACAAAAAACAAAAAACACACACACACACACAAAAATGCATATTAAGTTCTCGTAATTTTCACGTATTTTTTAAAGTGCTAAGTTTATTATTTTTATTAATTAGCATATAGAAATGTATAAAAAGAGGGGAGAATATGGTAAAATTACTTACCGTAAAGTGGTAAAAATGCTAACGGGTTATCGTTCCTCATTCTTCAGAGCTTTATTCAGGACAAAATATTTACTTGGTAAAATGATTAAAATTAGTGGAGACAAAAAAAAAATTAACAAAAGTGAATGAGTACTATGAGTCAGTGTTAGTGTTAGGACTAGGGTCACGAGAAAATATTCCCTTTAAACCCAGAAAATATTCCCTATGTTTACAGTACAGGAAGAAGGTCGCTTAGATTTAATATACAGTCTTGAGTACTTTCAAATTGTACTTGGAATAGCAAACGATGACTTTCAAAAGCAAAACATGAAAATGTCATTAGAGACAAAGAAAAAAGAGCTGAACTGTAATATCCATCCTCATATATAGCAGTAAATGTTGGACAGTTTCCTTGCAGATAAAGAGTAAGATTGATGCAACAGGGACGTGGTCCCATAGATAGATGCTGAGAGTTTCATGGACTGGACATTTGAGCAAGGAGGAAGTTGTAAGGATAATGCAAAACAAAGGACATTTATATTTAAAATCAGAATGAGATAATTAAAATTTCTAGGGCACATACTGAGGAAAGAAGGCTTGGCTAATACGACACTCGCAGGGTATATTGAAGGAAGGAGGAGTAGAGCAAAACTGCGTAACCCAACGTGATATTTGCCAAACCCTCCTTTCTCATTATGATCCCCAGAAATTTCAACTGTCGTTTACCGATGTTCAATTTTTTTTTGAATGAGGCGGGTTGTTAGCAATGCTGTAGGGTAAAAAATAGGATATATCAAAAGACAGAAGAACTATTGACGAATCAACGGCCACCTAACTAGAGGTGGTGTCTCAATAAATCATCATGGAGAAGGCAACGAGAAACCACTCCACTATCAATACTAAGAAATATCATGGCATTTATCAAACAAAATATGAAAACTAATGGTGTGTAGTAGATAAAGCCTAATGTATTGGGTTAACCTTAATAATAATAATAATAATAATAATAATAATAATAATAATAATAATATAGTGTCCATTCTTCTTCTTCTTCTTCTTCTTCTTCTTCTTCTTCTTCTTATTATTATTATTATTATTATTATTATTATTATTATTATTATTATTCATCTGTAACAATGCTGGGAATACCATGGACTGAATTTTTCAGCAAGGAAGAAATTTTAAGTAAAATGAAAACAAAAGGATTTTTGTATTTAAAATCAGAATAAGAAAGTTGAAATTTCTAGGACAAATACTGAGGAAAGAAGGCTTGGCTAATTTAAAACTCACGGAACATATTGAAAGCAAGAGGGGCAGAACGAAACAGCGTACCATAACTTGATGCGAAACAGAGTCTGGGGGGGATAGACAAGGGACAGATGTAACAAAAGATGCGAAGAGGTATGATCTCCCATATCCTGAAGGGAGACTAAAAAATGGAAGATTTGCTCCCTGTCATCATTTGTTCGAACTAATTTTCTTTTGTGTTAGCATTAATGGTAATGCTAGTTGTTTCCTTATAATGAAACATTCGTCATTCATTGATCGAACAACCAGTGCCATAGTCGTTTGAAATTTATAAATGCTTTCCTTTCAATCTTTCAAGAAAATAGCCTTCACAGATCCAGTAGCTGTTATCGCTCTTTTCAGTAATGATAGAAGTTTCCTTCCTAACCTTTTGTTTAGAGTATTGCGGGAGTCAACATCTTGATATCGACAATTCACGGCAAATTTATCGATTCGTACGATTTATATGGTTTATAAGCCCTTTGTGGGTTATTTAAAGCTAGAAAGTTTAAGCCAGATTGTAAGAATATTTTTTAGGCACAGTGGAGTAATCGATAGCAGCTCGCATTGAGGAATCTGAGAGCCGAGTTCGAATTCCAGTCGAACCCATTACATTGACTTACGCGCTAATACGCTTGGGAAAGGTATGAATCCTCTTCTTCTCACCCCGCATCTATGGGTAAATAGCAGGACAGACTGGGTTCTGTAACTGGTCTACCGCAGAAAGAAATGAGAACCTACCTCGGAAAAAAATCTCTCTCGTCAGTCACGTATCGAAAGATACATGATCGCGTAAGCGTGTATCATGCACGGCAGATAACTGACTGAATAGAAATCTTAATAATTAACCCATAGCTGGGAAAGAGAAAGGGTGGATTCATGACTCTTCTAGGGATATTTGCGCAAAAGTGTTGGAACTCGGCTCTTCGATTAACAATTCCGAGCCATTATCTATTAAATTATTCGTATATTTAAGGTTACAGCACTTGGCTTTGCCAAGCGGTCACCCATCTAGGTATTGACGAGGCTCGACGTTGCTTAACTTTGGTGATCGTATGGGAATTGGTGTTTTAACGTGATGCGACCCTAAGTCGATTTGAAAGTGAAAATGACTGGCGTTGGGACTGATCGTGGTTAGAATATAAATACTGTAATATTTGCTATGCTACAATTTTTAAACTACCTTACTTAAATATTTCCCGCTTTAAGAAGAAAAAAAAACAAGTTAAATTTCATTTAGCTTTTATTTAATTTTTTCCCCCTAAAATGTAAAAAATAAAATATATAAAAAAGAAATAACTAGAGACTGTTTTTCCTCTCTTAATAAATTTCTTTTGTAATTAGTTATTCTTAAAATTGAACGGTAATTTTTTTTTTTGATTGCCTTTTATAATCTTTAAATTTTTGAAACAACTTTTATCCTTACAGTTTCTTCTTTAAGAAAACAAAACAAAAAACGAAACAAAATACAACAAAAAACACCATATTCTACACAAATGCAAGTGTCTTTTTTTTTTCGACTTTTACTCTCTTTCTCGCTCTGGTCTTTTATCTTGTGTCACAGGAGAAACTTACAAATAAAGCACATCGTGATATGGAAATGAAAAGAAAACGAGACGGCGTTTTATTTTTAACAATACGAAGCGAAATATGGGATAGTTTTTTGCTTTATTCTTCTTGTGTCGAAGATAACAATTATCACCATGGATGTCTTTGGCTCTGAAGTCACGCGAGAGTCACGCCCAAATCTCGAACCATTCTCAACAGGCTGGCTCCTCCCTTTTATCTCCGCTTTCTTCTTCGTCTTCTTCTTTCTTTAATTGAACTTTTCTTTCTTCCTCACTTTCTGACTACGTTTTCTAACGTCTCATAATTGTTTCCATAACTCTTTCTTCTCATTAAGAGTTTTTCTTCTGTATTTTTATATAAATCCTTTCTTTCTTTCTTTCTTTCTTTCTTTCTTTCCTTTGTTTGTTGGTTTCTTTCTTTCTTTTTTTCTTTCTTTCATTTGAATTCTTTCTATCGATTCTATCTCTCCTTTCATTCATTTATTTAAATTTCTTTCTTTTCTCTCTTGCCTTTTTATATTTTTTCTGAGGCCACTCTTTACTCGCTTAAATTCCTTCTTGATATTCTCCCATTACGTCCCTTCCTTCCTTCCTTCCTTCCTTCCTTCCTTCCTTCCTTCCTTCCTTCCTTTTCTTTATTGTGACATTCTCTTTCTTCCTTTCTTAAAACCTTGCTTCGGTTTCTGTCTTTTACGCAATTTTCTTTCGAGCTTTTCTTTGTGCCTTTTGAAGAATCATTCTTTCTTTTGTATTTTTCCTCTCAATCACTTCATTAAATTCCTTCTTTCTTTGAATTCTTTCTTTCTCTTCTCTCATTCGAAAATTCTTTCTTTCTATTTTTTCTTTTTATTCTCTTATTTTCTTATATCGCAAGATTCAATCTTTCTTTCTTTAAATTATTTCGATCTCTAATATCTCTCCATTCATTCATTTATTGTTTTTTAAATTGTTTCTTTCTTTTCTTCATTTTTTCTTTCCTTACTGTTTATCTCCTATTCTCTTTTTCCGCTAGAGTCTTTCTTTCTTTCTTTCTTTCTTTTTTCTTTTTTTCTTTCTTTCTTTCTTTTCCTTTTCCTTTTATTCTTTCTTTTCTTTTTTCTTTCTTTTCCTCTTTCTTTCTTTTCTTCGTTCTTTTCTTCCTTGCTGTCTTTCTTTTTCTTTCTTTTTTCTTTTCTTTATATCTTTCTTCATTTTAATACTATCTTCCCTATGTCTTCTTTCACTCATTTATTTATTTAAATTCTTTCTTTCTTTCTTTCTTTCTTTCTTTCTTTCTTTTCTTTTTTCTTTCTTTTCCTCTTTCTTTATTTTCTTCGTTCTTTTCTTTCTTTCTTTCTTTCTTTCTTTCTTTTCTTTTTCTTTCTTTTCCTCTTTCTTTATTTTCTTCGTTCTTTTCTTTCTTTCTTTCTTTCTTTCTTTCTTTCTTTTGGTTTTTCTCTTTCTTTCTTTTTTCTTTTCTTTCTTTTTTCTTTCTTTTCTTCGTTCTTTTCTTTCTTGGTGTCTTTCTTTTTCTTTCTTTTTTCTTTTCTTTCTATCTTTCCTTCATTTTAATTCTTTCTATCTTCCCTATGTCTTCTTTCATTCATTTATTTATTTATTTAAATTCTTTCTTTTCTTACTTTCTTTCTTTCTTTCTATTCATTTTTCTTTCTTTCTCTTTTCCTTTCCTTCTTTCTTTTCTTTCTTTTTCTTTTTTACCATCTTTCTTTCTTTTCTTCGTTCTTTTTCTTTCTTTCTGTCTTTCTTTTTCTTTCTTTCTTTTCTTTCTTTCCTTTATGTCTTTCTTTCATTTTAATTCTTTCTCTCTTTTCTCTCTTTCGCTTCATTCATTTATTTATTTATTTAAATTTTTCTTTTTGCTTTCTTTCTTTTCTTCTTTTTCTTTCTGCCTTTCTTTCATTTTAATTCTTTCTATCTTTTCTATCTCTCCTTTTATTCATTTATTTATTTAAATTCTTTCTTTCTTTCTTTCTTTCTTTCTTTCTTTCTTTCTTTCTTTTCTGTCTTTCCTCCCATTACCTTATTTCATTAAATTCTTTCTTTCTTTCTTTCTTTCTTTCTTTCTTTCTTTCTTTCCAGATTTTCATCAGACATCATGTTTTCCCCAATCCACTTTTGCACCCACCTGAATTTATTCTTTCAATATTTACCGTCAACTCCCTTATTCTTTGCCATTGTCACTACAAACGGATCCGGCTTGAAATTCTCGAAGCATCGCAAGCCTTCACAGCCATGGAATTGCAATAAAAATCATTTCACTTACAAAAATGGAGAAAGTGACTCATTGGCTTTTTGCTTCGTTACACTCGAGCCCCGCCTACAAAGCAGATATGGACCCGACAAATAAATAGTCCGAGAAGATAAGAGAACAGAACCAAAAATTCTGTCTAATTATGCAATAATATGTTCGAGAAGTTCTTAAAGTACTAAACTCCATCAAACTTTTTTACATATTAGACTGATCATCAATAAATGCTCCTGATGACAATTCGACCTTAGAGTGAAATCCATCGTCATTTGGCCACTAACTATTTTAATTTTGGTTGCCAAACGAAGCTAAATAATTCAGTTCTTTGCATATTTCATAATTTTCTTTAAAAGGACGACTTGACTTTAAGGAGACACCAACGACAAGGGAATGGTCATGCATTTATAATTACCTTGTCTAATGCATAGTTGAAGTGCATTGTTTACTTTATTATTTCCTTCGTCTGTTCGAGATAGATAGATAGATAGATAGATAGAAACAGACTGCGATAGATAGATAGATAGATAGATAGATAGATAGATAGATAGAAAGAAAGAAACAGACTGAGATAGATAGATATGAACATACTGAGATAGATAAACAGACTGAAATAAATATGTAGATAGATATGAATAGAATTAGATAGATAGATAAATAGAAAAGAAATAGATAGATAGATAGATAAATAGATAGATAGATAGATAGATAGATAGATATGAATAGAATTAGATAGGTAGATAGATAAATAGATAAGAGAATGAAATAGATATGAATCGAATTAGATAAATAAATAAATAAGAGAATGAGATAGATATATATATATAGATAGATACGAAGAAATAAAATGAATAAGTAGATATGGCAGAATGTGATAGATAGATAGATAGATAGATAGATATGAATAGAATTATAATTATAATTTAGACTTATTCCTGCATAAATAGCATACAACAATATCACATTGAAACAAATGTGTTCGATCAATCACCTAAGATTTTGGTCCCCGTACGTAGATGAATTGACTTTTCTTGCCATCTTCCAACGATAACAGAACCAGATCAGGACAAAAGTGGTGTCCTACTACAATATATGAACAAGAACCGCCCAGTTTCATTTTCTAGTCATGATAAAATCCAAAGGCGTCTCCGCGTCCTTTTGGGGATTAAGTATTTTCCATCCCCCAAAACTTAGTACGTTTCGGTGCGTGGAGGGTGAGATTGATAATATAGGTATAGGAAATTAGAGAGCCGAGTTCCAATTTCAGTCGGATTCGTTACATTCCTCCCCCTCTTCCTCCTCCTCTTCCTCCTCTCCCTCCTCCTCCTCATCCCCTTGACTTTTGTAATCGTAGGGCAGATCTGAATGCAGAAGCCACACTAACTGTTTTCCACAACGGTCTCTTAACAACAGTCATCAGCAATTCTGGTACAGTCATACCTATCGATTGTTTAACACTGTGCAACCCTGTTTTTTGCGTTGGCGTCCCTCCCCTACGTCCACCCCTCACCCGGTGCTTTGCATGATAGTCTTGCACAGGCTGTCATCCCTTGTCATGCTTTTTCCCCCGTTTGACAATGGCGAGAAGTTCCTGGTGTCCCAAAAAACTTTCAACTCTTTTCCGCACAAACTCATCGGTTAATTGTTCCCAATAGAAAATGCCAAGGAGTTTTCTCATGCATTTGTTCTCAAACGCTTCGATCCTTCTCCCTGCATCTACCAACAGTGAACACGTTTCACATCCATATAAGAGAATGGAGGCTATCAGCGATTTGTAGAGTCTGTGCTTTGTTTGAAAACTGATCTTGCTCCTCCATATTCTTGTCAATTTGGACATCACCGCGGAAGTCGTTAAATTCATTTACGCGCAAAGAAAATCCACCTTTTCTTACCCCAGCTATGGGTTAATTAGTAAGATTTGTATCAAGAAATCGTTGTTACCTCCAAAAATTTTACAATCTAATTATATTTTCTGGTTTTAAATAACTTGCAAAAGGTTCATAAGCCGTAAAAAAATAATCAAAAAAAGTGAAATGCACAAAACCAACCAAAAAGAAAGAAATCACATCTATTTTTCAAAAAAAAAAAAAAAATTAAAAATGAAAAAAACAACCTACTAACTCATATATATATATATATATATATATATATATATATATATATATATATAATCGGAACGCTGATCTTATATAAAAATTTTAGTTATCTGTTTGGATTAGTTGTGCTCTTATGGCCATCGTCTTTTTCATGTTGAATTTTATATGTTCTAATGTTAATTATGTTTTGTGAATATGTACTGATGATGGTCTAAAATAGACCGAAACGTCCGACGTTGACTTTATATTAACATTAATACAGCATAATTACATTATTAAGATTTTGTTTGTTTTTTCTGTATATTTTTCTTCATATATATATATATATATATATATATATATATATATATATATATATATATATGTGTGTGTGTGTGTGTGTGTGTGTGTGTGTGTGTGTGTGTGTGTCTTTGGTTCAATAACCTTGAAAAACCATCAAAGGCAGCAACAAAAATTAGTCTATCGCGGCACACTTAAACCAACCGTGTCATAGCTTTGATGATAACAGGTGCGTACTTTAGCGTCTTCATTTAAGAGCCGACAAGAAAGCTAAAGATCAGAGGAGAAATATATTTTCAAAATCAAATCAAATATTGAGGGATTAAATAGGGATTTGCGTTTTCTCAAAGAATATCATTTCCAACCAGCCAACAACAGCATTCCTCGGAAGAGTAAGAACCACTTTGTTTATTTCTCGTCTCTTTGAAAAAGGACACGAGCGTGTCCGAAAATTCCGATTTTAAAAACTTTCTCTTCGTGCTTCAATTTTGCCAAAAGTCTAATATATAATGAATATCTCCAAATTTATTTAAAAAAAAAATATGATTCCTTCGCTACATAAGAGTTCAAAAACGAGAGCCGAAAACCTCAATATAATTATTAATTCTGTATGGAGAAACGTTTTTTTTTTTTTTAAATAAAAACAAAAATACTAAAGAACTCTGGATTATTTACCTAACATTCTCTTTCCTATTTTTCTACAAATCTGCACACACACACACACACACACAAATATATATATATATATGTATATATATATATATATATATATATATATATATATATGTATATATATATATATATATATATATATATATATATATATATATATGTGTGTGTATATATATATATATATATATATATATATATATATATATATATATATATATATATATATATTCCGGATGTCCCAGTTATTTCTCCGCGCATCATAATAACAAAATAAAATTCGGAGTAATCATTAGATCCTACTTAAGAGCACTCACAATTTGCAGCCCTCAATATTTACACGAAGAGGAGAAATATAATGAAAAGACTTTTCAATACCCTTTTTCATATTCAATGCGAAACAAAAACTCATATTCCTTCCTGAAAAACTTAACGAATCAAAAAAAGATATTTTTCTATCAACTAACTCTATAACAACTACGATTAAAAAGAATTTATCTAAACACAACATAAAATTTGTTACAACTACATCTACTAAAAAAGTGAAAGACTTAATTAATAGAAAATGCATAAATACATACATAATATTAATACATAATATACATCCTGTACATAAATACATACATAAATACAATACATCTACTAAAACAGTAAAATATTTCATACAAAACAAAACAACGGACCAAAAAAGATGCAGATGTTATTATAGACAAAATGTTTCGGGCAAGTATAATTATGGCCATCATCAGGTGTCAATTGTTTTTTGTGTATGGGATATCATTTGGTTATTTTGTTATTTTAAGGCAACCACTCTAAATAAAACGATAAAATATACAGGGTGTCCCTAACCACAAAAAATTATAGTTCAATAACCTCAATGGCACATCAGTTCAACGCGACTGGCGGTAGTTGGCTAACAGTAACCCCTATACGCGTTTCGTACTCACCAAGCACTCACTCGCAGAATATTTAATAATGTCAGCTCTCCATTTGCCTGTCGGGTCGTCTTAGTGTTGCGTATCCGCAGATCGTAATTGAAGCCGAAACGTAATCGATCGTACAAGCCATTTTTTTCTTGTATCCTCGAAGCTGCAAAGGAAAAGCTGTCTTTCTTCTCCTTGAAATAATCAATGGGCTCTGTTTAAAACTCAACAAATGAATTTATTGGTGACTTCTATTCAAGTGAATCATACTAGAAACACAATACAGGGTCTCTCCAAAAACTGACATCATTTTGTAGTAGCCAATTCTCGCTCAAATGATTTCAAAGTTGACAGTGATTATATGAACTGGAAAGTTCCAGCAGTAAATTTGGAATCTCATTTCCCTTTCCCAGCTGAGATTACGCTAAGTACCCTGCATTTCTGAGCTTGTGATCTGATCAATTAATTAAAAAAAGAAAAGAAAAGGTTACATAAGTGATTTGAGAATTCCTTTTCCTTTAGAGAAAAATATTGAATGGGTACATAAACTGGAAAATATAAAAGCATTGCATAAGCTGAAGAACTAATATATTTCCTATATAAGTTAAATGCTCAAATTTTATTGCCAATTCTACTTCGGTATAATTGCCTTAACTCAGATTACCATCGACAGTAAAGAGGTGGTCCCCCCAAAAAAATACATCCCCCAAAAATGTTGACATCTTGTAGTCTTATTACATAGCCGAATTCTTGCTCAAATGATCTCAAATTTTAACAAAATGTGTCAAATGTATAGACTTATCTCAATAAGAATCTACCAGGAAGATGGACTGGGTGTGCCACTGATAATGACAATGTGCTGTTAAAATGGCCACCATATTCACCTGCCTTTACACCATATGATTTTTTTTCTATAGGGCTATGTGAAAGGACAGGTCTATATCACCCACTCTTCTTACGAACATAGAGAAAGTTAAGCAGTGAAACACTGATGTGCTGGAGAATGTTACGTAAGACATGCTACAGCGTGTTTGGCAAGAGCTGGACTAATGACTTGATGTGTGTAGTGTCACAGGTGGTACGCATATTGAACATATGTGAAACTTTGTGAAATCAGTCATAAAATCTACATCCTTTTGAATATCTTATTGGAATTTTGATAAATAAATATTTTATTGTTCAATATGAAGCCTATTTAATTTCGTTTGTCTGGGACATGTAGTGACTCAGATATTCACATTTTAAATGATGTAAATTGTTTTAAGACACACCCTGTAAAATATACGCTGTCAGGCGCAATACATACAATTTAAAGTGATTGGTTCTCCTATCGTCAGGTTCACGCTCCTCTCCGGTCTTTGGAACGGGAGTAGAGGTTTATCCATTGTTTTTTGTTTACGATTACGTTTCCGGTTCCTTCTAAAGTCTACTTCAACTCAATACTTCTAACGTCTTCACCGTAAAGTTTGAAATTAATATTATTATTCAGTCTTGAGTCTTTTCCTTCATTTTAAATCCACTATTTCCTTGCGTTTTAAACTGAGCAGGTATGGACTTTTGAGGAAAAAAATATCTTAGGAAATAGAGCCTTGCTGAACTGCGATGCTCTTCGTAACCGAGAGGTAAACCACAGTCTCTGGTTCGATTCCTGGCAGAGAACAAATTTTCTATATTAAGATTTCTCGAATTTTTTTATTAAGATTTTTTCTATATAAAAAAATAGAACGTTAATAGTACAGAATTAAAATAAAATATTCAGCACTTATCTTCACGACTCACAGTTTCTCAGTGGGTGCCGATTATCAAATATCTAACTTCCTGTCGATGAACGGATAGCATTTGTGAAAATTTGAAACGGGAAGGTAAGTTTTGAACGTTTTATTTTAATTGTTTGCTAATAATAGGGTGTTTTTAAATACATATCATTTTACTTATAAATATTGGTTGCCTAAAAATGTACACTGGTTCGCCGTTTTTCTTTTTCGAAGAAGCACAATCTTTGTTTATACACACACACACACACACACACACACACACACACACACACACACACACACATATATATATATATATATGTATTCATATTTAGGGTGAGAGAGAGAGAGAGAGAGACTATGGATGGTAATTCGATAAAATGATAGGATAAAGAACAAGTCGGAAACACATCCCAATCTAACGTAATTACTTTATTAAAGATTCGTCAGATATCAAAACAGAAAGGATAAAAAGCAAAGAGACGCAGATTAATGGTATGTTGTGTTTGGTTATTTCTTATTGGTTAGATACAATGTCACGTGTAATGACGTCACAGATAACATTTAAATATTTGTGACAAACATTCTGGATGCTAAAGTTTATAAACGTTAGTGAGATGCAGTAGAATGTTTTGAAAAAATAGGTTTGATTTTTCATTAAAGTATATCTCATGCGTATTTATATATATATTGATTTTCATGTATTCGGAAGAGATAAGTTAGATTCATGAATATTAGATCTGCAGAAAAATGGCGGCGTAATGTAGTTTGTTTTAAACGTGTGTTAATAGTTGGTAATATTGCTGTGAATATAGCTTCGTAGTATTTTCTCTTTAAAGGGTTATGTTCTTTTTTTGGCTAAGGCTGGCATTCGTTAAATTAAAGTCATGTCCTACGTTGTTGCGGTATAAGACGAGAGAATTTGAAATGCTTATCTAAACGCAAATCAATATTCCGGATCCAGGAACACAAAAGAAAAATAAACCAAACACAAACAAGCCATTATTCTGCATCTCTTTACCTTTTATCATTTTATCATTTCTATCTGGTCTTGATCTCTGACGAATAAAGTGAAACATGTTAGATTAAGATCTGTTTCTTTATCCTATCATATATATATATATATATATATATATATATATATATATATATATATGTGTGTGTGTGTGTGTGTGTGTGTGTGTGTGTGCATCGGGTGTAATAGCAAAATTGAAAATTGTCCAAAACGTGTTACAGCATGGGATAATTGTCCATCCTACAAAATGTTTAATATCTAAAATAGCACTAAACTGGTATATCCTTAAAGAGCTTACAAACAGACAAAGGTGGTACCCGAGTGAAGGAACACTAACATGCGCTTAGATGAAAGAAGAGAGGTTTATTGTAAAAGAGAATACACTACTAAAAGACAGAAAATCGGGTGGCAGGGTAGTAATTCTCGAAACAAGCCCCAAAGTATATCCTGTGCTCACTATATATAGCTACTGATATATTCAGTCCACATAGACGATAAGGAGTGTGGGACATTCAATTACAACCTAAATTGACTGAGTTTCTTTTTCCCAGGTTTTCAGATAAGACGTTTAACCATCTTGACACAATTTGTTGTAAGATTCACTGAAAAACCCTTTAAGTTATTCAGCTACAAAAAGAAAGGGGTTAAAATCGTTTTGTGTCAGCACCATTATGTCATTCCAACTGAGTAATGGTGAGAGAAAAAATATTATTCAGGCTTTAAGTAATTGTACGAACATTCATACTCTGACTTCCATCTTCAAAGTTCACTCTAGAACCATCAAGAGAATGGTGAATAAGCTTAAAAAGAGAGGAAACAGTTGAGAGGTAATCTGGATCAGGAGGTCACAGCGAGAAGAGGGTTCATCATTGCAACTTCGAGCCAAAGACATTGTTATTGTTCTTATATAGTCCTTCAAAGACAGCGTGGTTAAACATACGATTAATGCAAGTCGGGATCGCAGCGGACTGAGGCCATCTGCGCAAACTTGGAATAAAGGGAATTTTTAACATATCATATACCAGATATATGTATTACCAGCTACCAGAAGGCTCAATTCATAGCGAAGAGCTTAGCATTGATCATCGTCATCAGCTAAGAAATTTCCTTTCTTCCAAAAGAGCGCCACCCACCAAAAGGAGCGTATATAGTCATCCACAGACAGATTGTTTCGCTGTATCACAGCTCATCAGTGTGATTAGAGATGTGATTGCTTCAAGCCTGGATCGAATAGTATTAGGTTGGTGCAAAAATAATGACGTAATAATGTCGTTTTTTGACGTTAAAAATACGTCAAAAACGACATTATTACGTCATTATTTTTGCACCAACCTAATATATATATATATATATATATATATATATATATATATATATATATATGTGTGTGTGTGTGTGTGTGTGTGTGTGTGTGTGTGTGTGTGATAAAAGCCGTTTGAATATCCTTGTCACATCTGGTCTGGTGCTGCTGCTATGTATTTAGAGATTCTTGGCAAAATCCAAAGAATCTGCAATGTTATTGATCCTGACCTGGCATGTCGGCTCCAGTAACTATCCCATTGCCGTAACGTAGCTTCCATTTTTCATTTTCTATAAATACTTTCATGGTAAATGTTCTTATGAACTTATCTATTTGGTGCCTTGACGTTAGGAATTTAAGTGAATTACTAGATTGGCAGATAGGTCTCATCATTTGGCAGTTGGAATGGCTAGATGTAACCATGATATCCATGCTAACAGTTTCTCCTCTAGCACTTCTCGCCTGTGGAATTCTCCCGGTTTCTTGCTTTCGAGTCAACTTTGATCTTTAAAAATTTAATTGCTATGTCATTCCTGATTTTTGTGTAGTTCCCCCTCTTTAATAACATTTCTCTTCTCATATTCTTCCACACTATATAACCCATTGTATCGTAGTGGCTTTATTGCCTTGCTTTGGGGGGAACAAAAAAAGAAAAGAAAGTCATTGGATAATTAATGGTCCAATTTTACCCGGAAAGCGAAAAACTGGTCGAAACCGTGTTAAAAATATACATAAATGAAGAACTTTCATTCGTCTTAAAGCGAACCGCATATACATGTTTAGCTGGCCACGAGGATAACTGTCTACTAATGCGGCTAGCCAATCCCTATTGCAGACGCTTGCTCAGGCGCATTTGTGCTTATTCAACACCCACAGAGCCCATCTGTGGTTTATACTGCAAATATACTGAGCAGATCAATTTCTGGGAAAGAACGTATTATCTAGCGTGATTCACAGTCTGAACAAGGCCAGCACACTCAAATCTTCGGTCACGTTGATTTGTGACTTTGTGCTAGCACAGCTATCGACGGCTCCCAAAGGATCCGGCTACCCAATTTCACTCACAAGGCTTGGGTCAAACCGTGGTATGTTTTACATGCACTTTCTAAAGGTGCTGTATGCTGGGATCGATCCCTCCAGTTTGATAACATCAGGAAGTCTGCTTCCTGAAAAAATCGACCAGGGTGAGATTTGAACCCGGGTCTCATGGTCATAATGCGAGCGCTCTAACCACTCGCCCCCCGCAAAAAAAAAACAAAAAACAAAAAAAAAACAAAAAAAAAAAAAACGATTAATGGTCTAATTTTAGCCGGAAAGCTAAAAAAACTGGTCGAAACCATGGAAAAAATATACATAAAGAAATTGTGTGTGTGTGTGTGTGTGTGTGTGTGTGTGATTATATATATATATATATATAAATATATATATATATATATATATATGTATATAAAAGATATGTGTGTGGGCATGCGCGCATGTTATGGGGGAAGGTTAGGTGGAGGGTTCTGGGTTGGCAAATGATTTAGTGAATAAGAGAACAATAAAAGAAATAAAAAGGAAGAAGACGAAGAAAAAACATCTGTCATTTCATCGTTTTCTTAGAGATGAAAGAACAAAACTTTTCTTCAGCCATAGTTTTTAATACGTCACGCATGCGCACACGTCAGTTCCGGTTTATGGGGAACTCCTCAACTTACATGATAAATAAAATAAAAACAACTAAAAAGTAAATTATTTGTAAAATATTGAGGTAAAAGAAGAAGAAATTGCAATAATAATAATAATAATAATAATAATAATAAATTGTCCTCACAAGTACAGCTCACACATTACAAAGAGCTTTATCTACGTAAAATGCGTGTGCATCATAGGTTTTTTTTTTACATACATGATCAATAGAAAATGCTATGAAGCCATTTCTGACGTTAGGTCTCTGGTTGGGACCCGGATGGAAATGTGTATACAACAGAAATCTAAGAAAATAATAAAAATAATCATAAAAATATCAATTAGTTTATTATTACTTCCATTATTATTATTAATATTTCCTGACTTTTATGATTTCACCCCAAGCAAGGTGGGAATGCCACTAGTACGCAGGGGATACATAGAGTAAAAGTGAGAGAAATGTCTGGGTAAAGGTGGGACAGAAAGGATAAAAGCTGATAGGGGTTCAAGAAGATGAAAAACGGCAAGGGACGTTGCATTTAAATTTCTGAAGATGATAGTTATCATGGAGGTAAGGAAACGGAAGAAAGTTCCACAGGCGGGAAGTGCGAGAAAAGAAACTGTTGGATTAGAAGATGTGGTTACAGTTAACTAATTCAACAGTAAAATGGTGGGACCTACATGACAATCTAGTAGCACATTTAAACTCACGTATCACCAGGGAAAAGCTTACCAGAACAGTTGCTATGAAAATATTGGTAGAAAAGACAGAGGGAAGCCACGTCACGTCGATGAAAATGTGACTGAAACCGAGATGCCATGTCAGGATCGATTAAATTACAGATCATTCTTTCGATTTTGTCAAGAACCTGGAGATAAATAGCAGTATTCAAATTACGGACGAATGATAGATTTGTAAATGTGCAAGATGGACTCTGACAGGAAAATCTTTCTGGCACGACAGTGACCTAACTTTCCTTGCAGTAGATGCAGCTGTTGATTCGATGTAGACGGTCCACTCCAAGTCAGTTGAAAACGTGAGGCCAAGAAGCCGTAGTGTGTTACTCTCCAGGTGTCTAGCATCAGCCATGTTGATGGCGGGTGGGGAAGTTTCTCTATTGTGGTTAAATGAGATCAGTTTCGTTTTGGAGGCATTAAAATTTACAAGCCATTTCCTGTCCCAGTTAACCACAGATTGGAGGTCCTTTTCAAGAAATGTGGCCAAGTTAATTTTGTCAGCTCTGCAGGATTTTCTATTGAGACAGGGGTAAATGGTAGTGTCATCACTGAGTAGAATCTCTATCCTGTTGAGTAAATCAGATGTGGGTACTCCAAATGAGTCGGGAGTTGAGACGGAAGAGAATTTCCGAGCAAAGCATTCAACCTTATCTGTTCTAGATGTCAGAACTTCCAATTGATTAAATAGAGGAGGGATTGGGGATTTGCTTCTGTTTAGCACACTCTTGCAGAGCCGCTAGTAATCTCTAGAACCGAACGTGCAAGATGCTATACGTTGATTCATTCTATCAGCAAACAGCAACTTCGGTTCTTTGATGGCACGCTGGCACTCATTACGAGCAGAAACAAAGAGACGTCGGTTGCAATCAGACGTGTCACTCTGGTACTGCAGGAAGAAATGATTCCTGTGGATTATAGCGGACGAGCATGCAGGTAAAGACCAAAGTGATGAACGCAATTTAACGATATTTCCTTGCTGGAATAAAAGCATCGATACCTGTTTTCACGCAGCAGGAGACCCCAGACGCACATTTTTGAACAGGAAGATTAAAAACTTAATTCTAAAGAACGTCAAGAAGGAAATCACAGAATGTGTCCCTATCCGCCCGTTAACAACACAAAGATATTCCACATGATCAGAGTTGCCAAGGTGGCAGAGCTGTATAGTAGGACATGAGGTAAAAAAGAGATCTAGAAGAGAACCGTTTCCATCAGGGTTATTAAGGGAACGCGTGGGGAAGTCCACCACTTGCATTAGAGATTGAGTGATTGAGAAGTTTAGGATTTGAACGTCAGCGAGTTTAGTGACGGAGTGCTTAAGCCACCTGGCATGATGGGCATTAAAGTTACCGAACACAAATATATTTGCAAATAGATGTAGGCAGAAATATTAGAAACACTATCTAGTACGCAACAGTCATGAGATGAAGGGGCGCGGAGACAACTGACTGTATTTAGCAGAGAGTGACGGAGACACATGTAAGTATGGTCTAGAGATTAAAGAAAGAGCTCCCGATCCAACGGAAGCTGTTTACGGACATGAACACCCCAGACATGCACGTGGACATTATAATCCTCCCTAAAGAGATCAAGATAGTCAGATATCGAGAATTCAGAGGAAAGGATTGAAGAGTTAAGATTAGTTCCGCAGTGAGATGTCCGGAGAGTTTACGAAGAGGAACGATTCAACACTGCAGCAGTTGGTACAAATAGAATGAAGGTTAGGTGGTTTTTGTTGATCAGATCATGAATGGAGTATTGCTGAGATCTCTGGGGTGGAGCTGTACAGTCTTTAATGTAGAGCTCATGAAAGAGTTCAAAAGTGATTACACCGCCTTTTGAGTGATGAGGCATTTTCCACCCTGCAGACCCTTTTACGCAGACGAAACGTTGCCAGGCTTTAGTAAGAAGAAAAAAAGATATGAGTTAACCGGTTATCGCGGCTCACCGCTTAAAGATCGATCGAGGTAAATAAATCAAATATGTTTGTGTATTTGGCCAGCAATCCTTCTTTTATACAGGTTTCATTAAAGACAAATGGTAAGGGACTGCGATTAACGTTTTTATTTCATTTTTCTTGCGTTTGTATAAGTGTTTTCTTTTTTGGACAAAAATAGTGTAAAAACTGAAAAAATTTTACATACATACACACACACACGCAAACGAATGCACACACACACACACACATATATATATATATATGATGCAATATTGTTTTAAGTTATGCTATATTCATGGGTTAAACTGCTCAATATCAGAGATAGAGTGTACGTAAAAAGAAAAGTGGACATTGAAGTCAACACCCGCTGGTGACAAACTGTTCCATGCTTATACGCAATCGTTAGGCCATATGCCTAACGATTGCGGCTAAACATGAAAAAGACCGTCGCCTTTGGTGTTGACTTTAATGTCCACTTTACATACATATATATATATATATATATATATATATATATATATATATATATATATATATATGAAAGTTGATTTAATAGTTGAACCACGACGCAACACATCTGGCGCTCAAGCACAATACCTGATATTGATCATTATTACCGATAAATAAAGCATATCATTAATACTATATTTTTATCATCTGTCGCAAATCGGAGTTCACAAAGAGCTTGATAATAAAATTGAATTTATTTTCATCAGTCATATGTTGCTTGCAAAACTAAAGGAAAAAGAAGAAATGCATAAAAACCATAAAATAATAAGCATATCATTTAATATATGAAAGAGTTTACTTGAAATGCATTTTATACGTTTCCCGACACAATCTATCTATCTATCTATCTATCTATCTATCTATCTATATATCTATCTATCTATCTATCTATCTATCTATCTATCTATCTATCTCAGTCTGTTCTTTATCTATCTATCTATCTATCTATCTATCTATCTATCTATATCAGCCTGTTCATATCTATCTATCTATCTATCTATCTATCTATCTATCTATCTATCTATCTATCTATCTATCTAGCCCAGTCTATTCGTATGTATGTATTTATCTATAGATCTATATCATTCTTGTCATATCTATCTATCTATCTATCTATCTATCTATCTATCTATCTATCTATCTATCTATCTATCTATCTATCTATGTCGTTAGACAAATCTATGATTTTCTGTTCATTATCTATCTATCTATCTATCTATCTATTAGGTTGGTGCAAAAATAATGACGTTTTCTCACATATGTTAATATATGAGAAAACGTCATTATTTTTGCATCAACCTAATATCTATCTATCTACATCTATTTTTGTCTGTCTGCCTGTCTCTCTCTCTCTCTCTATCTCTATCTATCTATCTATCTATCTATACCAGTCTATTGGTATGTATCCATGTATGTATGTATGTATGTATGTATGTATGTATATATGTATGTAACGATCTATCTCATTCTTGTCATATCTATCTATCTATCTATCTATCTATCTATTAGATTGGTGCAAAAATAATGTCGTTTTTTGGCGTTCAACTTTATGTGAGAAAACGACATTTTTTTGCACCAACCTAATATATACATGTATTTTATTTCTGTCTGACTGTCTTTCTGTTTCTCTCTCTCTCTCTGTCTCAATTCATATCTATCTATCTATCTATCTATCTATCTATCTATCTATCTATCTCAGGCATCATTTTTTGCTCTTTTTTTACTTTCCTCCGCTCTAATACAATTAAATATTTATTTGAACCTTGTGAGCGGTATATTCGCCAATCTTCGAAGTGTGTCGTACATAATGACTTGAATATTCTTTGATTGAAGTTTAACACACTAACAACCTACTGGTCGCTTTCTTGACAAAATCTTACTCACATTAACATAAAAATAATTCCATAATTTTGGCTATTTCGATAGGTTTTATTAAATTTGTAATAATTATATATATAATGATATGGACAAAGTCCATATATATATATATATATATATATAATGATATGGACAAAGTCCGAGAATTATTTTAAGACATTTTTATGTTTATACATTCTTTTTATAGATACAAACATTTAAGTAAGTGCTCCGTTTTATAATAAACAGTATTAAACAACATTTACCGGTCTGAATATCCGAGAAATTTTCATAGAAAAGATGCGCCCTCCGTCAGGAATCGAACCTGTATCGTATACGGAACCGTCATTTAGCTTGACGTGCCTTTAACTGATTTGGCCACAGAGGAGCGTTCGGTTAGCAAGGTTCGACATGTGAGACGTTCGAGAACCGAGGTTGCACTATATGTGGTATATATGTGCATGTGCGTGCGTATGTGTGTGCGTGTGTGGCATCTCGCGAGAGCCTGGATCTGCGCCGAAAACCTTATATCTCAGTTGCGAATCATCTATTATGGCTGTACAGAGCCACGCAGGAGTGACAATCTGGATGGCAACCAATCCACGAGGCTCTCGCACGAGGTCACTGTGTTTTCTTTCCTTCGAGCACTCTTCACACAGGCGTTCTTCTCTCATCCCCTAGCCCTCGGTGTAAATCGCGTCTCCAGAATGAGCGATCGTTGGTGACCTCTTCGTACCTCTCGATGTCCATGTCCATCGCCGCAGATGTGTCCATATTGCAGCGGAGACGATGTCACCCTCGTGCCCTCTCGCCTGTGGCATGTTTCCTACACAGAAGAACCTTCGGAATCCGTCCATCATTAGACTGTTGCTTTCTGTGTTTTGCCTTCGCGGTGAGGCAATGCTGGAATGTCCTCTCCTGGGCACAGAACCCTTAACAGGGTTTTACGATATATATATATATATATATATATATATATATATATATATATATATATATATATATATATATATATATTACTGTCTGCAGCTTATACTTCATTTTATAAAGAATGTATTTATACAAAGCATCAAATAGCAATCATATGATTAATGGCGAAATCACTTCGCTAACAGAACTTAATGAAATGTGATTTCACCATCAATCACATTAACGTTGATATTTAATTCTTTGTATAAATTGTTTCTTTATGATATATATATATATATATATATATATATATATATATATATATATATATATATATATATATATATATATATGTGTGTGTGTGTGTGTTTTATTTATATTTTATATATATATTTATATATATATATGGTTTATATATATATATTTATATGTTTATATATATATTTTATATATATATATTTATATATATATATTTATGTTTGTATATATATATATATATATTTATGTTTATATACATATATATATATACATTCATACATACACACACACACACACATATATATATATATATATATATATATATATATATATATATATATATATGTCTTTTTTTAATTTGTAGGTCTGATGAATTAGATCGTAATTATGATTCTGATGTAATAAATTATAACAATGGAATATTAATGTTTGAGCCTTTTATATTATATTTTAACTCGGTCCTGGACACTGAGTTCTACCTGGATTCTATCCTCTTGGGAATTTATTTATATCAATATATATATATATATATATATATATATACATATATATATATATATATATATATATATATATATATATATATATATATATATATATATATATATATATATATATATGTGTGTGTGTGTATATGTGTATATATGTATGTATAAATATATATAACACTTATACCTTTCATATCAAAATGTTACCGTGGTTAAAAAGTTAGTAGATGAATGTCACTTGACATCTGCTTGTCAATATTTTGTGAGTTTATTGATGTCTTTTAATGGACTCACGCCCTTGAAATAGAATTCACTGGGTCATTATTCTTACCTTTCTGCCACGAAGCTACAACGTCGGTCAGCTTGAATCCTGTATTCATATCTTTGGGCTTCCTTATATTGAAAACATATTTAAGTAGTTTTTCTTTCGTAGATATATCTTTCAAGTCAGGAAGACTGTATTTTCCGTTTTGTTTTGCTGAACGCATAAGCAAGGACATTTAATAACATTGAAATTATAAAAGGCTATTGATGATAGTATGGGTCAGAAAACGGTTGACTCTGATTGAGTTTAGAGGCTAGGTAATTTAGTAAGAATGGGTATATCACAGAGAATAAGGACTTGAAATAGGTAGTTACAAAAACAGGATTAATAAATAACCTATTTCACTGTCGACTACAACAACATTCCAGGCTCTCAGTGACTTCTTAGACTGCCTCTAAAATAAAATAATAAAAACAAAACAAAACAAAAAAAGCAAATAAAAAAAAAAAAAAAAAAAAACGGTGTACTAAGGAAGTGAAGTATACAATATAAAATTGCATAAAGGAAAACCGAAAAAAAAATGTGGTCACAAAGCGGGGAAAAAACAGTCATAAAAGGGAGATAACTCAGTAGGGTTTTGTTTTTCTACTTTCCTCCATCTTGAATTGGTTTTAAGAATTAAAGACCGCGCTGAAGAAATTGCTGACGGCTGATTCTTTGATGAAAAAAAAAAAAAAAATTCTTCGCCGAATAAAAAGGTGCGGAATGTGAATGGAACTGGAGCGGTCTTGAATTCTTGAAGCGGCCAGCGTCCCTTGCCTTCAGCCACCCTGAGCTTTCGTTAACTGTTCAAGTCTTAACAGTATACAGTATTAGAAAGAAACAGCCGTCCTTTTATGTATTACTAGAAAAACACCCTAAGTGGAGAGATAATATTCCATTCATTGACGCTAAACGTTCCGAGATTTCGGCACTTTGTTCGGTTGATATTCTTTATTTGCATTTCTATGCTGTCAGTAAATGGCATCTTTTATTCTTTGCTTCTTTCTTAACATCATTTACATGACGTATTTTCTTTTTCACTTATGAATGTTATTTTTTTTTTATTTCATTTTCCGATCATATTTTTTAAAAATTTCTGTAGGATTTTATTTGTAGATGTTTTGTTTTTGTGCATTCTCGTTTGATTCTTTTCTTTTTCTCCGTGTTTTAACTTGCATTCCGTCTTTTATTATTTTGCCCCGGAATCAACGATTCATTTATAGCTAAATCTCCCTCTAGAAATAAACGTTTTCGTAGAATCTGTTCCCTCAAAATACTAACGTTTCTTTGGCTTTCTTTGTTACTAGAGTTTAAATTCTTTGTCCCCCTATCTATCTATCTATCTATCTATCTATCTATCTATCTATTAGGTTGGTTCAAAAATAATGACGTAATAATGTTTTTTGACGTATTTTTTAACGTCAAAAAACGACATTATTACGTCATTATTTTTGCACCAACCTAATATCTCAGTCTGTTCCGATCTATCTATCTATCTATCTATCTATCTATCTATCTATCTATCTATCTATGTATCTATCTATCTATCTATCTATCTATCTCACTCTATTCATCAATATTTCCTTCTATTATATATATATATATATATATATATATATATATATATATATATAAAAGAATGGGTAAATATAGGTAGATTTACAATTGACCGATCGTATACAAATAGATATAAATACTTTATAGTGTTAGAGTTAAATAACAGAGGTATTTAATATATATATATATATATATATATATATATATATATATATATATATATATATATATATATATATATATATATGTATGTATATGTATATATACCTTACATTAATTGCATAAGTCCGAATTCACACCGAAGTAATTGTAAAGTAGCGGAATTGTTATTTTAATTTAAAAAAAAAAAATGATAATTCCACCACTTGACACTGACAGTTATGCAATTAGAAATGAAATAGCTAATATTTGCCGTCTTTGTCAAAAATTTTCCTGAAATAATATTTAAGAATAAAATTTAAAATAAAATTAAAAAATGGATGCTGGTAATATACATACTTATATTTGATATGAAAAAATAATTTTTAATAATTTAAGTAATTCCATTACATTTACTTGTTTTTAAAAAGAAATATAGTCTATTAGTAATTAAGAGTAAAAGTATTTTGAAATTGAAGTTAAATAAAAATGTATTCTAACCCAAACACCCCAAGATTGAATCTTTAAGTATACAAGTACGAAAAAAATGCCGAAAAACATTTTGCCGTTAACAAAAAAACCCCCAGACGACATGCATTTAATGGATGTCAGAATTCTTCCCTAAACTTAATCTCTTTTTCGAACGTAACTCACAATTGATACAACAATAGTTAATAAAAATGAACACGCTACTGCCCCTGTCTAAATGATTGGATTTCTCTGTATCCTTGGAAACAGTGAATTATGAATTTATATGTCCGTTTAAAACTCAGTAAATTTAAAAATAAGTTATTCCAATATTCGCTTGAAGATGAAACGGAACTAATGCTTTTAATTTTATTATATAATTAAATTTGAAATTTTTAGCTTCAGTTTTTAAAACATGGTTATCACTGTGTATTTATGCTGTGTAAATTTACATTGAGCACTCTTTTGTAAAAATAAAAAAAATACCAATAAGAACAACGGATTATATATCTTACTGTTCTTTCTTTTTATTTATATATACATATATTTCTTAAAATATATATATATATATATATATATATATATATATATATATATATATGTGTGTGTGTGTGTGTGTGTGTGTGTGTGTGTGTGTGTGTGTAAAAATATATAGAAAATAGGAAAGAACTCGTTAGGTAAATAATCCAAAGTTCTTTAGTATTTTTGTTATTACTTTTGAAAAATAGTACTCGATACAAAAGTAGAGCATAAATATAATTATTTGTTCAAAAATATAATTCCAACGCTAGATAAGAGTTCTCATGTTTCAAAACAAGAGCCGAAAACTTCGATATAATTATTTGAATTAAATTGAATACATATTGATACAAATTATTAACCCTTACACCTCTTTTCTTTAATTAATTGCTGTAGCCGTTACCATAGTAATTTTAATTTTAATAATGAATATGCTTATAAAACGCGTAAATTTCAGGAATTAGTTATTCAAAAAAAAAATTTTGCTTGAAGATGGAACAGAGCTTGGTACTTTAATTCAATTCAATTCATATAATTATATTGAAGTTGGAATCATATTTTTAAATAAATAATATATATATATATATATATATATATATATATATATATATATATATATATATATATATATATACACCGACTGTAACAGCAAAATTGTCCAAAATCCTGTAACAGCATAATCGTACACCCCGCAAAATATTTAATGTCTAATAAAAAAACAAAAACAAACAAAAAATCACTGAACTAATTGTGTTTCTTTTTTCCAGGTTTTCATATAAGACGTTTAGCCGGTTGTCGTAAGAATCGCTTCTGAAATCGCCATAGATTATTACCCAAATATTAATCTACGCCCAGGTTTTTCCCCATTTCGCCTTTCTTAACAAAATTACTGCTCTCACAAACAAATATACACAACAGATTCATAAAATCAAAAGAAAATGGTTGAATACATCAAAACAGATATAATGACAATATTCTCCACACGAGAAATACTTTCTCTACACGAGAAATACTGACGTTATTTTCAGTTAACAATATGAAAATAGCATTTCTCTACATTGCAGTTACGTGGAACATTCTGTTTTTATTTGTTTTTATTAGTTACCCTGTTCAATTAAATTTATTTCGTATTTGGCTTTGATAAAGTCCACATTGGACAAAACGCGTCAGCAATTACACGTTGAGATACGAATTCCCTACGACGCTTTTATCGGAGAAATATTAGGTTTTCAAGATAAACACCCGCCCGCCCGCAGAGAGACTGGGTTTCATATTAGAGAACCATGTGCCAACCAAAACGATGTTGATTTGACCCGAAAGCATCTCTCGTTCTAAATCAAGATTTACTATGTTTTTGTTTTTTTTGTTTTTTTTTCAGGGGCGAGGAATTTATAGTTGGGCTTCCGAGAGTCGTTCAGAAAGTTCTAACCCTAAACCAAAATCAGTTGGAGGAAAAAAAAAGTTTTCCACTATTTTTTCAATATAGGCCCAGCCTTGACGTCAGTACCCTTTGTTCAACGATGCTTAGGCTTTGTAATCCCATCACAGAAAAAAGTGACCACTTGATCCTCCAAAACCTCCACAACACATATGATCTCGTCATTGTTTCCAAAATGGTAACCACGCAGATTGGATTTGAGTTTAGGAAACAGGAAAAATAAGTCTGGTGAGTAAAGGGGGTGTGGTAGCAATTCAAAACCACACTTGGCTGTTGTAGCGACTACAGAGGAACCACTGTGAACAGTCGAATCATACTGAAACAAGCGCACACCTGTGCTCATCTCACTGCGTTTCAACTTGATTGCTTCCTTCAGTTGTCTTAATTCTGTTCTATATTACTGTCCATTTATAATTTTTTTCTCTGATGCAGGTAGTCATTCATGATTACGTATTGAGAATCGCAAATAAACAGAAGTCATCACATTGCCAACAGACGCCGCCTAATTGAACTTCGTGGTTGGAGAACCAGAATGTTTCCAATGTTTGCTTTGAATCTTTGATTCAGATTCGAAATGGTGAAGAAATGTTTCATATTGAGTCATTAATCTGCGGTAGAAATTCTCAGAGTCAGCTTGGAAGCGAGTCAGAAATTTTCTGGAAATGTCAAAACCTTTTCTGCTGCTGCTTTGGTGTCAGCATTCTTGGGACAAATCTTGCAGACAGCTTGCTCATCTCCAAGATGTCAACTCAAACAGTATGGACCAAATCAGAAGTAATGACTATGGGTTTAGCTATCTAAAGGAAATCTAAGGGAAAAATGAACTTTATCAAAACAAATGATTGCATTTGCCTTGCCTCACCCAGAAAGAAGAGCCATAGCTGAACATTTAGTGGTATCACCATTCTTAGAAGCCATCTTGCAGACAGCTTGCTCATCCCCAAGATGTCAGATCAAATAGTATGGACCGAACCAGAACTAATGACTATGGGTTTAGCTATCTGTTGGACACACAGACGTCACCTTGCCAATAGATGCTGCCTGCTTGGAGAACCCGAGTTTTTCCACTGTTTGCTTTTAATCTTTGATTCAGGTTCGAAGTGGTGCAGAATGTTTAATCTTGAGTCATTAATCTACGGTGGAAATTCTCAGAGTCAGCTTGGAAGCGAGTCAGACATTTTCTGGAAATGCCAACCTTTTTCAGCATTTTTTTAGACCTTACAGACAATTTGCATTATGTAAAATGCCCTTATGGATTTTCTTTGTGTCTCATACCTTTTTTTTGCATAAATATTATGACCGCCAGTGTCTTTGTGTCGTCCATTTTTAGATTTGTCGCACCGATCCATAGGCCTCAACAGAAATCAAGACAGAAATCTGAATCAGTTTTTCTCGTTTTATAAGAAGAAAAAGGTTCACTTATGGCTCTTCTTTATCTGTGTGGCTTAGAACATTTTGAATTACCTTCGTATGTCATCATTGCTGATATAATGACAACGTTTCAGCCATTACCTCTCGCAGTCTTCTTCAGACGTTTATCAATCCGAGTAACCTACATTGAATTTGGAACTGAACCCTTTATTCATCAAACGAGGGTAGATTGTTCTCTTCTGCTAGCTATGTCTAGTGATATCTCATTTTCTTTTTTTTAATAGTTGTTCCAATCCTAATAGGAATGTTTATTTAAATAAAGTATAAATACTTACTGTTGTAATGGAACGCCCAACACTCCCTATTGTCTATGTAGACTGACTATATCAATGGTTATATATAGTGAGCACAAAATATATTGAGGCTTTCTTCGGAAATTACTAGCCTCCTACCCGATTCCCTGTCTTCCAGTAGTGTATTCTCTTTTACAATAAACATCTCTTTTTTTTCATCTACGCGCCTGATACTGTTCCTTCACTCGAGTACGACTTTTGTCTGTCTGTAACCTCTTTAAGAATACAACATTTACATGCAGACTATTGTCCTCATCTTTGTTGTTACCATCGCAGCATTTCAGCAGTCACACTCTCTATTCTTGTACATCTCTGGAACTCTCTTCCAATTACTTGCTTCCTTACCACCGATAATATTCCAAAATTTAAATGCAGTGTCAAATGCCATCTTCTACTTTACTGAATCCTGCTCTTTTATTGTCCTTTCTCCTCACTTCTCGTTTTTTTTTCATACCTATTAACCCCTTGCGTCTTAGTAGCATTATTGCTTTGCTTGCATTTATTTCATTATCCAAAGGTATGTTTCAAAAGGCTACACAAAGGCTATCATCAATTTTGAAATTAGAATTTTGAAATTAGAATTTTGAAATTAGAATTTTGAAATTAGTTATAAATTCCCTAATGAAGGCTGGAAGGCACAGTAGCTGAAACATTGTGATAATAATAACAAAGATGAGAAAAATAGTCCATATGTAAATAATAAAAAGGTTTTATTATTTTCTGTTATAATGGAATGTCCCATACTCCCTATCGTCTATGTGGACTGACTATATCAGTGGCTATATATAGTGAGCACAAAATATACCTGGGGCTTTCTTCTGGAATTACAAGCCTGCTACCCGATTGCCTGTCTTTCAGTAGTGTATTTACAATAAACCTCTCTTTTTTTCATCTACGCATCTGTTCCTTCACTCGAGTACGACCTTTGTAACCTTTTTCAGACCACAACAATTACTTTGTCGCAGAAGGCTGAAGGGAGAGTGTATAGAGGTAGATCTATACCTAGTTAATCTGATATGGTCACATAGACGAATGTTTAGACCACGAGACCCAGGTTCGAATCTCACCTTAGTCGATTTGTCAGGAAGGTGATTTCTTGATGTGATCGGTTTGGAGCGGCAATCTCTACGCGCGGCAACTTTGGAAAATGCCTGAAAACCATACTACGGTTTGACCCTAGTCATGTGAGTGAGATTGTGTAGACGTAACTATTTGAGAGCCGTCGATGCTTATGTTAGTATAAAATCACAAGTCATCGTGACTGAGAGTATGAGCGTGCTGCTCTTCACAGGCTGCTGATCACGCCAGATAATGCGCTCTCTCCCGGAAACTGTAACTAAGGTCAGTTCAGCACACTTACAGTATAAACCACTGGTGGACTCTGTGGGTGCTAAAAAAACAAATGTGTCTGAGTAGGGGTCTGCAACAGGGATTTCATCCTCGGATACGAGCGGCCAGCTATAATAAGAATCAGATATGCGAAACATTCACTGTAATAATTTCCTCAATCACCACCAGAACCCATTCAACCCCATTCACATCCGAGATCCTACTGAAACGAAAATAAAGGGTTCAGTTCGAAATTGAAATCACCTGAAGAAGGTCGGAGCGTACAACGGCCGAAACTTCATGAATATGGCAACAAAGATGAGGACAACAGTTCAACAAATGTAATTCTTTAGTTTTTTATTTTGTGCGTCTTTTATAATGATTTTCTAAGCGAATCTTACATGTGGCAAAAGGCCGAAAGTACGGAGCACTCAGTGATGCTCGAACTCACCACTCAGTCGTAACTGATTTAGCGAGAAAATTTCGCTATTAAACTAGGTCCAATATGTCTTTGTTTATATTCTTGTCGCAATCTATCTATCTATCTATCTATCTATCTATCTATCTATCTATTTGAGTCTATTCCATATCTATCTATCTATCTATCTATCTATCTATCTATCTATCTATTTGAGTCTATTCCATATCTATCTATCTATCTATCTATCTATCTATCTATCTATTTGAGTCTATTCCATATCTATCTATCTATCTATCTATCTATCTATCTATCTATCTCAGTCTATTTCGTTCTTTCTTTCTCAGTCTGTTACTCTATTTCTGTTTGTTTCTGTAACCTTTCTGTTTCCCTCTCACACGTGCTCTCTTTATATATATATATATATATATATATATATATATATACTCGCACAAACACACACACTTAAGACCTATCTGTATCTGTTCACCCTCCTCTCTCTCTCTCTCTTTATATATATATATGATAATGATGATGAAAATATAGTTTCAGGTCTATTATATTTAATGGTATTAAGTATATCAGGGATAGATCGTTTGCAAGTATAAAAGTGGGCAGTGATGTCAATACCCAGCGGCGAATGTCTGTTTTAAGTTTAAACGCAGTTGTCTGGACATGTGCATTGTGTTTTTGTTCGACTACTTATTTTTACATTATACAGATCTGTGAGGCATTATGGGTAGGCCTATTGTATTATTCTAACGGTTATTCCGGTGGGCAGTATCAATTATGTTTCGAATTGTTCTAGAGTATGTTGAGTGGAAATAATTTTGGATCCGGATGCAGTTGTGATTATTTTATTGTTAATTGTTACTATCTCTCTCTCTCTCTCACACACACAGACACAGACATACACAGACATACACACACACATACACCTATATATACACCAATATATATATATATATATATATATATATATATATATATATAAACAAAACATATTAAAAATCCATATCTGTTATAAATTATTTCATTAAGATTTTCTTAAAAACTTTCAGTCTGAAGAAATGAATATAATGATGTTCATGAAATAAATTATAGTCGATGCGGATTTTAAGATGTTTTCTTTATTCATCATTATATATTGCTCTGTAAATTGCGTGGGGTTCTCATTGGATTAAGGTCCTCTTTGGAATTATCACTACCAATTAAAAATTCGTATCATATATATGTACACATACATACATACATACATACACACACACACATATATATTTATATATATATATATATATATATATATATATATATACACGCATATATATATATATATATATATATATATATATATGAAGAAATATGCTCTTAAGGTGTGCTATATTTATGGGAGAAAATACCCAATATCAGAGATATAGCGTGTGAAATATAAAAGTGAACATTGAAGTCAACACTTAGAGGCGACAGTCTGTTTCATGCTAGACGCAATCGTCAGGCCTGACGATTGTGTCTAGAATGAAACGGCCTGTCGCCTCTATGTGTTGACTTCAATGTCCACTTATATATATATATATATATATATATATATATATATATATTAGTCATCCCGAATTTAATTCTATTCCGCCTATCTATCTATCTATCTCAGTCTATTTCATATCTATCTATCTATCTTATTTTATTCAGATCTCACTAGACTCATGTAGATCTTTGGTACTTAGAAGTATTGAGAACTTTTCTTGATTTAGTTTTCTATGGTTAGAATAAAGAATAATGATAAATTCATTTAATACCGTAAAAAACGTTTTGAAAGACTTGATTGGCTTAAAGTGGCAAAATTATCTCGCAGGTGCCATAAAAAGGTAATCAGCGTGTCAGACAATGAAAAGGTAAATAAGCCAGGCCCTCAACAATGAAAGCCCTGTGTGGGGGAGACGTCATCTTATTTATTTATTCGCTTTTAAGTTGATGTCAGTTTTTTTTTCTTTCTTTACATCATTATCGCAAATATATGTTGTTACCACGAAACGAGTTTTAAATAAATATTTATAACACACACACACACATACAGATTACAGAAGTTAAGCAGCGTCGAGCTTGGTCAATGCTTAGAGGGGAATACAAGCTGTTGTAATGGATAATGGCTCGAAGTTGCTTATAAATCCACCTCTTCTCTACCAGCTATGGGTTAATTATTAAGACTTAGCCATTATTATCTAAAAAAATAATTCTAGCAATTAAAAAATATTTTCTGCTTTTAAATAACCTGCAGAGTGTGGATAAGACGTAAAAACGATAAATTACACACACGCAGATATCTATATGTCTACCTATCTATTTATCTATCAATCTATCTCAATGATAAGTGTATAAAAAAGAAAAAAAATGAAAAATATAAGCAGTAAATTGCTGATACGCCCTGAAGAGTGGATGGACAGTTCCTCCTCCGAAACTCTTGAGTCGGGATGCTGAAGGTAACATCAATCAGCTTTTGACCAGCTTTTACTCATATTAATCATAGGCATTTATAGGCACAGTGGTGTAATGGATAGCGGCTTGGATTGAGGAATCAGAGAGCCGAGTTCGAATCCTAGTCAAATCCATTACATTCACTTACGTGCTAACACCCTTGGGAAAGGTGTGAATCCTTTTCTTCTAAATCTGTAAATGGGTAATGGGTAAATAGCAGGACCTGCGGAGGGTCGTTTGGGGGACCCTGTGGTACGTAGTGCACCAGGTCCCTGTATTCGGCCCTTCAAAATGTGTGAATGCTCCTGCACGAAACCTTCACCACTATAATCAAATCTCATGTGCTGTTGTCGGGATGTTGGTTTCCTAGGAACTGATCTGCTCATACGTCGAATTCCACGAGAGAGCCGAGTATTTATATATATATATGAAAATATAGTTTTACGGTATGCTATATACGGTTAAAGTACTCAATATCAGCACTAGAGCGTATATAAATATAAAAATGGATATTCAATGTGGCGTCGATGATATCAAATCCTTTCTGATGCAATCACAGTTCAGATGGACTGGTCATGTCATCAGAATGAGTGATGATCGGGGCCGAAAATCTTCATGTATAGCCAACGTTTTCGTTATAAGCGTAACGTAGGCCGTCCTTAGAGAAACTTAAATACAATTTAAATGCTGCAAAATTCCTATAGAGATGTTCGGACTTGCTGTTGAAAACCGAATAAAATGGAGAAAAACCTGCTACTGTGGTATAATTAGCTTTGAAAAGAATCGTCTCAACCATTTGAGAGAATTAAGAATTAACTCTAAATCTCGGGCTAATACATCTGCCCATATAACGGTCAAACCTTCATCAGGTCCCTCGGGTTGCCTTTTTTGCAAATCCCGTGAAGGATTGTTGTCTCATACGAAACATAAAATTAAAATCTTGAACTAAAAGACTCTCATACGTCGAAAACGACGGGAGAGTCCACGATATACGGTTAAAGTACTCAATGAATATATAAATAGATAAAAATAGATATTGGGGTCAACACTTAGCGGCGACAGGTCTGACCGTTAAGTTTATGCATGAAACAGACTATCGCCGCTGGATGTTGATCTTAATTTCTCCATTGCTACCACATCTGAGCTGGAGCTGCTCAGTCATCACATTCCATCCTTGATAGAACCAGAAAGCGTTCACACAGCTGGGCGAAGATTGCGGAAGAGGAATTATTTTGAAGCATACAGCCTCTTGCTAGCAAATAAAACGTTGCGAGCCACTCGCTACTCTATCGCTGTCTCCATGGAAAATATTCAGACCAGCTATATTCCTTAGTTCTGCTAGTTCAGACCTTCACAGCTGTACATGTACACAAGATCGGATCATCCATATTTCTTTCGTATTCTGTTGTCAAGAAGGGTATTCTATTCGAACGGCTTCGTCTTAAGCGCCATTGCTTTGAGGAAGAAACTCCCGAGGGGATAGTTCCCCAATAACTATAAACTTTAGGGCCAACAGTTATCTATTCTACATATCTCCATAATATGCTTCCTCTAACACCCATAAAATTTAATTAACCATCTACCTTGAGTGACTTTTGGGCATTGTATTGGTTGAATAATCTCATGTCTGGCTATCTCATGTCCTCTTTCTGTTAAAGTTAAAGTTAGCAAATATTTTCAATATGTTCTCGCCAAATAAAGTTTATTATTATTTACTAGACGTAGACAAGATTGGCAGCTTTTGTTCAAAAAAAAAAAAAAGTTAAGGCATTGGGAGGCGTGAAGAAGGTGCTGACTCGGCAAACAAGTAAAAATCATGTTAGGAGTTGAGTCCTTAGCGCGAGTCCCCGATTCTGAAGGTTCGCTTACGTTCAGTCAGTGCCTTATTGTTAGTCGAGACGCGGCAGGCGCCAGCCGGCGAAGGGATATCATTTACTGCAAACCCTCATGGTGCACGAACGTTTGGTGGGTGCATTCAGCAGGCGGAATGGTACACAGTAAAAGCAATGAAATGCAGAGAGGTCAAATGCCTCCCCTTGTCACAGCCAACGCTCACCGGCCCCCAGTAAAATGCGCCGAAGAGAAGACGGGGTTTGTAACAAAAATCGTAAGGCTTTTATATTGGACCGCTTGGCAATCGCTATTCGCTGATCGTGTCATCAGATTCGGGCTTATGCTAGAAATAATCTTGCTTATGAATAGAAAAGGAGGCTATTCCAAAGGCCTGGGGTCGATTAACGCGCATACTTACTGTATCGAACTAAAAAATGTAACACTAAAAAGTTTGCTTAATTTGGTCTAAAATATAAGCATCTGACAATGTGCAAGGGTAAGTAAAAACAATATCCTCACATTTGTCATAATATATCTTTAAGTTTATCGCACTTCTTTCTGCTCATGCGTACTTATAGTTGTTACTATTGTGGTCACCTGATCAAAGTTTTAATTTAATCGCGCCAATTCTCTTGCTGCTCTTACAATGTAAACATGACCGCTCCGCTAGCAGTGTGCATTAAGGTGGAACAATGAGCAGTGATTCGAGCAGAGAACACAGCTACCTCAGGGGTGATGACTCGCCGGTTCGGCATTACCATGTCTCGAGGTTGCTGAATCTTCTTCTCAGTTGTAGAGGTTGATGAGCGTCCTGGTGCTTCTTCGTGCGACACGCTTATCCGGCCATTTCTCGATCCACTCATTGACACTCCTAGGCGGAAGTGCACTGTCGCCGTATTGATTTAAAAGGATTCGATCAATTTCAGCCCTTGACACACCTTCCGACCAGAGAAATCGGATAACTGCTCTTTGTCCTTCCTTGGAGCACACTGCTAGGTAAGCGACAATGTTTACACTGTAACAGCAGCAAGAAAACTGGCGTGATCAAGCTCAAACTTCGATCACGTGACCACAATATTACCAACTATAAGGATACATAAGCAGAAGGAAACAAACCTAAATATGTGTTATAGCGAAAGTGTGGTTAGTTTTTGACTTATCCTCGTCCCTTCAACGGCAGTCGATGTGTACATTCATAATTCAGTCTGTAAAGATGCTTTTAAAATATTCTGTTTCTTGTACTTCCCCAGAAAATACATGACTTCTTTTATGATCAGGCAGTTACTAATTTAGCAGATCAATACAGAAGTGGATAATGTAGCAGATTACTGTTCAAAAATGGAGTACTGCTAACGTAATTGGGCTGGAGATACCCAATCGGTATTTTCCGGTCAAGGCAGAGTTCAAAACCCCTTACGCAGCCTTGGACAAGATGATGGTTTCCCTCTCTACAACTCATTTCTCAGAGAGAGGCAACGCCGAAAGCCCATCTTAACGCTTTATTTATTTCTATGCCAAATGTTCCGACAAGTTGCATCTATTACACGCTTTGCAAATTAATTGAAACAAAATGAATAATTCCATTATTATTTACTTTTATCGTAATTTTTTCAATGGCCCACGACCCAGTGAACATGTTACTACATCCTTCCTTTCGATTTTGTTCTAAATTTTTTCCTGCAAAAAAAGACTAAAAATAATGGAAGCTTTAATAATAAAAAAAGAAAAAGCCAACTCTTAACAATATTAACTACGAACAAGGTCACAATGTGCTAACCGTATTCGGAAATTAAAAACATCCCTACCACACACTATGACATACACCGAACGTACAGACTCATTTAAGCTGAAAAATCGAATCATCCTTGATAATGGCTAAAGTTAGAGCCGGAAGCGCTAGGAAATATAAAACATTTGGACAGTTCTTACACACCCTTTGTTCAGAAAAGAAAGCTCTTGTTAGAACACAAGAAAAATTAAATAAAAAGCTTAACAGTAGTACCTTGTCTGTCGTTTTTAATGAAACATGCATATATATAAATATATATATATATATATATATATATATATATATATATATATATACAAACATCTATACATATATATATGCAAACATATATACATA
>OZ010602.1:88774397-88784397 GCA_963932145.1 Acanthosepion lycidas | reverse complement strand
CAACACCCACAGATCCCACCTTTGGTTTATACTGCAACTATGCTGAACAGAACTTTGTTGCATTTTCTGTGGAACTCCTTTCCGATTTTGGGCTTCGCTGCATCCAACAATCTTCAAAAGAGTTAAATGTAACTGCAACCACTTATCTTTTGTCTTCGAGAAACCTGTTCATTTAATGTTCTTTTCTTACTTCTCATTTTTAATGTATTCCCATTCGCTTTCACACCCTGAAACTCAATGCGGCCCAGGAGCATTATCACCTAGTTTGGGGCAATATGGTTAAAAAGAATACATCTATATAGCCGTTCTGCCCGGGAAAGGTCAAGTCATTTTGAGAACCGTTTTTCGTACATTGATGTATTTTACTGACCAATCAAACGTGACCTTATTGCGCATGCGTTAACAGACATTCTCCTAAAAGCGCCTCTGAGACAACATTGACTTAGGTCATGTAACTGTAGTATTCATAATGGCGTCTCATCAGTCACTTAAGTGCCATACGTGATACACGCTTAGATGACATGACTGACGAGGCAGATTTTTTTCCCGCAGTAGGTTGTCATTTCTTTCTACCGTAGAATGGTTGCCAACCAAGGCTAAAGAAGCTACTGTGCAACCCTTAGCTGGGAGGAGAAGAGATAGATTAATACCATGGAAAAATATTAAAATGTATTTGTGCGTAAGTGAAACTAACGAACTAGAGTGGAATTCGAACTCGGCTTTCCTACTCGGAGCTGATAACCATTACTCCATAGCGCACATCCGTCTTATACATGTTTTTATTTTTATTTTTAAATAATGCATCGCTCGACTATTCCTACCCCTTAAAGTTCGAATTCGGCACCCTGAGAATTGTACACTTTTTAAAATCTAGCATCGGATTGTAGAGGGACATCAATTCAGACTATGGTCGAGATTAAGGAGAACGTACGGTGGTAACTGATGTCGACCCTAAAATGTAATTTTTTAGACTATTTGTAAAGAATGACACTGAGGTAAGTGTGCAGGATGACAGGCTGTTTTTTTTTTTTTTTTTTTTTTTTTTTAAAGGGACTAAGTCGCCATTAGTAGGTTAGTTTATTTTTCCGTTATATTGAATAGCTGAATCATTTCAGGACAGACAACGTATACACTATGTCGAATATATTTTCTTTATGCAGCATTTCTCTGGAGTTCACTGACAATTTTCCTTTCTTCAAGCTCAAAAGAGGCACAGAACGAAGCCTGTCGAATGTATTTTTCAACTGCTTCAATGTTCCCTAATTATCTCGTAATAATAATTTAATTAAATTCGGGGCAGTTCAGGTTGCACTTATTACACCTTGACACATCGAACCGGCTCATTTGTGGCCATCTTCTCGAAGACTTATGACATTGTTGCGTGAAGATCACTCCTCCAACCTAGTGCAAAGCCAGTCTCTCTAATATCTTAGCGGCCAAACTAATGGCCGCTCGCCACAGCGTAACGAGCGATTAGTGAATGATGTATCGATGACCACTGTCCAGCTTCGAGGTGGGTCTCCCTTCGCAGGATGGAATTGTAACACGTGAACGGTGCTTTGGTAAACGAGTCGCCAGAAAGATTGGTTCAGGTTAGGGTTACGTTGTTACGTAAGCAAGATGGTCAGGGTCTTTGATCGTATATCTCTCTCGGAAGGGAATAAGTTGACCACACGAGGCAGTTACATTCTGTCCCCTGTCACTCCGCTTCTTTTCGTTCACGCTCGGGGTAATGACGTGGGAACCAATCAACTTGCTAGAATCATGAGCAGGATTTTGGAATTACAGACCGGTTGCGAGAACACTGGACCGAATATCAAATTACAACACAGGTTAAGTTATGGGAGAGTTCTCTTGTCTTAACGGAGAGAACATCACTGACGTAAAATCGAGGATGCAAGTTTGAAATGCAACGCTATATTCCCAAAACTATGAGAATATTTTTTTTTTTATCCCGGTCTGTATTGAAAAAATATATCAATTTTCTAACTTGTTTAATCGCTAGATTTCAGAAGTTTAAATTGTCGTAAGGGAATTAAAATTCAGAATCTCTATTCACTATGCTAAAAGGCAATACATACATACATACATACATACATACATACATACATATATATATATATATATATATATATATATATATATATATATATATATATTAAAAATTGTAATTGAGCACTTTATCCCATAAATATCGCACACCTTATGACTATATTTCTTCCTATATATATATATATATATATATATATATATATATATATATATATATATATATATAGAAATATAGTCGTGCTATATTTATGGGAAAAATGCTCAATATCAATTTTTAATATATATACATATCGTTGCCTCCTACATATGCATATATTTTATACATACACACACATAAATATATATATTATTTATACATTATATATATATACTCACACACACACATATATATATATTATTTATACATTATATATATATATATACTCACACACAAACATATATATTATTTATACATTATATACATATATATATATATATATATATATATATATATATATACACATATATTATTTATACATTATATATATGTAATGTATAAATAACATATATATATTTATTATTTATACATTACATATATATATGTAATGAATAAATAATATATATATTTATTATTTATACATTATATATATATACACACACATATATTATTTATACATTATATATATAATGTATAAATAATAAATAAATAAATATATATGTATTTATTATTTATACATTATACACACATATATAAATTATTTGTACATTATATATATATAATGTATAAATAATAAATATATTTATTTATTATTTGTAAATTAAACATACACACACACACACACATATGATGGTGTGTATGTGCGTATGTATGTGTATGCGTGTATATGTACAAATGAGTTTACGAATTCCTCATAATAAAACAGTATATGTATGGAGGGAGAATATACGTACGCATATATACACGCATGCTGACAGAAACACACAAAAATAGAAACAGATCCAAGAACACACAGGGGTCAGTAAAACATTAAGAGATAAAATGCTGATAAGTAATTCATCATTTCGATTGGACCAGCCTTAATTGTTTTATGACCCTTCGCGCAGAACTCTTCATTGCCAATTCAAGAAAGAAATTCGGATTACTAACACAGAAAATGTCTCATATCGAGAATATTTAACATTGAAAAACAAAAGAAAAAATTAATTATTTTTAATAATATGTGGAAATCTCCGCTTTTACCTGAAGACGGTCACGAGACCAGAAACACGTGTAGTGTAACATTATGTAAAACAAAGCATAATATTTTTTTCTAAATAAATCCACATTACAACCAAAAACGGCACCTCTCTTCTCTTCTTTTTAATATACATACTTTTCTCTCGTTGGAACCACTACAACCTCTTTCTTTTATATATATATATATATATATATATATATATATATATATATATATATATAGGCGTTATTTTTAGTCGATAACGCGTTTGATTCAAAATCGCATATATTTTAAATTTCTCACTCGAGAAAACTTAATGTACTTTCCGGAAGGATTCGAACCTGGATTGCTACTTTGCAAGAGAAAAAACCGCCTGTTTCAGCGCAGGTTTTCCCCCTTCAAAGTGTAAATACAATTGACTGTGCTGTTAGGCACTCCGTCGCTGACCGAACTTAAGCAAGCCGACGGCGATGTCGTCTAATATTTTGAACAGCACTTGGAATATTGGTTCAATACCTTCTTTCCTAAAACCAAACCCCGTTTCTCTTCATTTACTGTGGTTATTAAGTAATTAATGATGATAAATTAATGAGAAATTATTTTATATCGTAACAGCTTCTGAAAGTCAAGGCTGGGGCTAAGAAGGATTTTGTCGTCTCATTCAATTAAAACTAATATTTCAGAAGGAATCACTGAAATGGATAACCGGAAGTTCATCGAACTTTTTATATTTACATATTCGCAATTGATTACATTTTGTCTTAATGTCACTAAGCCCATATCTCATGCGTTGTTTCATCGAAGCAAAGTTTGAGTGTCTAAATAAATAGCCACGATATATATATATATATATATATATATAGTGTAACAGCAAAATAAAAACACAAAATATTTTTTCGAAATGGGTGCCGTTTTCAGGTACAAAAACATAGCGTTGGAATTTCATTCCATTGATCAATTAAATCGGCTTATTGCACAGCCTTATCAAATTTATATAATATATAAAATGCGATATTATATATATATATATATATATATATATATATATATATATGTATATATATATGTATATATATATGTATATATATATATATATATATATGTATATATATATATATATATATATATGTATATATATATATATATATATATATATATGTATATATATATATGTATATATATATGTATATATATATATATATATATATATATATATATATATATATATATATATATATATATATATATATATACAGGGTGTCCATAAAGTCCGTGTGCACTTTAAACCATTGATAACTTTATTTGTATTTGCGATAGAAATAATGTGTAAAAAATATTATAAAGTTTAATGTACTTAGTCTTAAGTATAGCTAAAATAACTAATATGATTTCAGGTATTACTATAAATCAGTTTCCGTGAACTGCAAAATCGTATTACCCTTTGTATTGCTAATGATGGAGATGTGGAAACTTAAATAAAATTTCAATAAAAACTTAAAAAAACAGATTTTCTTCTTTCTAATCCTTTTTTACAAATTATTTCTATTGCAAAGACAAATAAAGTTATAAAATTTTTAAAGTGCAGACGACCTTTATGGACACCCTGTATATATATATATATTAAAGACATTTTTTATGTTCTTTTTATAGATACAAGTATTTAAGTAAATGTTCTGTTTATAATAAACAGTATTAAATAACATTTACCGGCCTGAATGTCCGAGAAATTTTCATAGAAAATATTCATCCTTTGACAGGATTCTCGAACCTGCATCCTATACGGAACCGTCATTTACCCGGCGTGCCTAACCGATTCGTCCACAAGGGATCGTTTGGTTGGCTACTTCGAATTTACTGCTTATAAACTTAAATCTTCCATGAATCTCGTACATTCATAACTGCTCATGGCGTATCAAATGTAAACAAATGACGTCATACATTAAGAAATGGACAAAGCCCGACAATTTATTTATTAAAGACATTTTTTATGTTTAACGTTCTTTTTATAGATACAAGTATTTAAGTAAATGCTCTGTTTATAATAAACAGTATTAAATAACATTTACCGGCCTGAATGTCCGAGACATTTTCATAGAAAATATTCGTCCTTTGACAGGATTCGAACCTGCATCCTATACGGAACCGCCATTTTTCTAATGAACTAAGTTGAACCGTTGTATCTTAGAAAGGTATCTTATTGGAAATCTCTCTGTTTTTATAACTCTATTAGACTCTACCTTGAGTAATAAGATTGTATAATTAATCTCCAACCTAAGCGGAAGTATAGTGATGAAATCGATCATAAACGAAAATGACATGTTCATAATTGATTAATCACAGATAAAGATCAGAAGCTCACGAAGGATTGAAATAAAGTTCAAATATATATATATATATATATATATTATTCCAGGATCATTTTCCAACTTATTCAATATGATCTTTGCCCACTCCAACATTGTAACTTTCTGTCTTGTAGTAACAAGGTGCTTGACATTTTTTACGTACGATTTCATTTTCAATTTTTTTTTTCACTGCTGTTTAGACTATCATAGCTGAAACTCCTCTCTCATATGGCAGACGTCTTATGAACTGAGTTGGATCTTTTCTAATTGATCTCTTTAGCTCCAAGTTGAAATGATGATGCCCTTCCTGTTGTGACCTCTTGATTAAGTTTTCCTCTCTACTTTTCCCTCTTTTTTTAAAGTTATTCACCATTCTCTTGATGGTTCTTGAAAGGTCTTTGAAGATGGAAACCAGAGTATGAATGTTGGCACCATTACTGAAGGCCTGAATGATCTTTTGCCTTTCACTCTCGGCCAGTTGGGAAATTATAGTGGGGATCATACAAAACGATTTTATCCTGTTTTCTTTCTAGCTGAATAACTCTAAAGATTTTTCCGTGATTCTTACGACAAATGGTGTCAAGATGGAAAACTTGAAAAAAAGAAGCTCAGGTTAGTGTCGATTTTTTTATATTAAACATTTTGTGGAATGGGCAATTATGCTCTTACACATGGTATATATATATATATATATATATATATATATATATATATATATATATATATATATATATATATATATGTAAGCAAATATATGGATATAGATCCGACAGTATGAAGAAAAATATACGGAAAAAACAAACAAAAATCCTAATATGCAATTATGCTGTCTTAATGTTAATATAATGTCAACGTCGGACGTTTCGGTCTAATATACCATCTTCAGGACATATTCATAAAACATAATTAACATCAGACCATATTCAATTCAACATGAAAAAGACGATGGACATAAGAGCAAGACCAATCCAAACAGATAACTGAAATCTTTTATAAGATCAGCGTTCCGTTTAAATCGTCGTCTGTTAGACCGAAACGTCCGACGTTGACATTATATTAACATTAAAACAGAATAATTGCATATTCGGATTTTTGTTTGTTTTTTCCGTATATTTTTCTTCATATATATATATATATATATATATATATATATAGAGAGAGAGAGAGAGAGAGAGAGAGAAAACAGAAGATGTTTTGTGTGTGTGTATACTATTTATGGACGTCCACATTTCTCGACCGATTTCGATGACATTATGCAAATGACATGTTGCAAATTTCAATGTAAAACATAATTCATGTTATGAGGTTTATGTAGAATGCTTGTTTTCCTCTGACATTCGATTCACACAAAAAATGCAAATGTCTTTGAAAAAATCGTTTTTTTTCGTACTACTTAAAATAAAAACTTGAATAACTTACTCATTTTTTATTTGATTTTCTTCATACATGTCGCAGAATATTTGCCATCACGCAAGAAATATGCTAGTGTGGTTTTAACGAAAAACCACGAAAAACTGTTAAGAAAGCCTGTTTATAAGCCATAAATCCCTAGTTTTTCATCCTTTGCTTTCCAAACTGCCATACAAACAGATTGTCTTGCATGGTTGTTTGTTTTAGATTATTTCAGTTAAATCTGCGACAAACTAGGTCCAAAATCGGCTTTTGCCATTTAGCTAATATTTTCTTCATATGATTCGATCCTAAATTGTCATTCGAACAAACTTTGATGCAAAGATTGTTTGAGAAGGATCATTGAAGCTGTAACAGGGAAAATTTCCCAAAGAACCTATTATTAACTCCAGCTTTATAATAAACATGCAAATAAGGTGGCGGAGTTAATGCATTTTCACTTGCAATTGAATCAAGCTTTCATGTTTCATCCCTGTTTTTGCTTGATTATTAGATTTGTGAACAATGCAATACTATTTGAAAGTTATTACGCCCATAGGAAATTTACTAAATATCTAAAACATTGAAACAATTTAACCCGGAGCAACAACGACACAAGAAGTTTCTATCAATGTAATTCCTTTATTAAGAACAATCAAACACTTGCAAAGGACATACCGTAAAAAGGATGAGTGTGTGTGGGGGGTAGCTTAGTATACAAACGGATGATGCATGCAAGCGGGGACGCAGGCAGACATTTCTAAGCCGGGGGCACGGGTATACAGGGGGTGCAGTTATACATGTCCACGCTGGTAACGCCGGGTACCTCGGCTAGTATATATATATATATATATATAATATATATATATATATATATATATATATATATATATATATATATATATATATATATAGACACACACAGGGTGCGATGGGTAAATTATCGCCATATTATATTTTATAATATATGAACATTTCAAAGTGTTTGGGTGTCAATCTAAGGACAGTGCAGAGGATTCGGAAAAATTTGGTCGATATATACAGTCAACATCATGGTGTTTGGACGATCACTAGTGATGGCGACATCATGCCTCCATTCGCCTTCCCACGCGGCCTCAGACTCAACTTCATGTACTTTGAGGAGGGTAGTGCTGCTGGAAGACGCTATGCCACACAAACAGGACTCTGCACCATGCCACACAAAAAGGAGAACCCAATGATGGCTGTCAGACAATTTCTGCGATCACATCACCCCTTACATCTGTCGACCTAACTCCCCAGATTGCAACCTGCTTGATTATTATGTGTGGGGTGCACTTGAAGAATAGACCAACAAAACTCCTTGTAACACCAAAGATGAACTGAAGGCAAGGATTATGGCAGCATTCACCAACTTAAACAAGAAGACCATCCAGAAGAGTTGCAGGAGATTCCCAAGTTGCCTGGAGGCCGTGGTTGATACTAATAGCGATTTTATTGAATAAATTTACACTTTAGTATTTCAAAATATTTTTGTATAATTTTGGTAAATGTATCAGTTAAAATAAGATGTCAGTATTATTTTCATTTTTGCGTAATTTAGACGACAATTTATTCATCGCACCCTGTACATATATATATATATTAGGTTGGTGCAAAAATGATGTCGTTTTCTCACATAGTAACATATGTGAGAAAACGGCATTATTTTTGAACCAACCTAATATATATATAATAGACTCCGTCGGTTTCGACGTATGAGGATCTGACAACTTAACCAATTGATTCAGTTAGGAATTTTGTGCGATAATCTTAAGTGACACTTATGACCCGCTAGTTATTTACAAAGGAGGCCGCATATGGAGCAAGAGTAAGGATTGTCGGATGAGATCACTGTTAGATTGGCTGACCTTTTAGATCTTACTCCCGCTTCTTGAAGACGATTCAGACTAGCAGATTGAATATATATATATATTTATATATATACATACATATATATTGAAAGGATTTTTGATCCGACATTATTTCTTATTACTATAAACGTTGTATTTTTTAGTGATTACACGTGTTTGAGTTGTTACCCACCCCCTTTTTTATTTTATCAAACATTGAAATTAATAACAATTGGCCGAAATTGAGAAGTCCATACTCAAGAAAATTTCTGCCCCCCGTTAAGTATCGAATTATCTTTCCCCTGTTTATTGTTTTAAAAAGCGATTATTAGAATTTTAATAAAACCTAAACATATGATGAAAGTGAATTTTATATATATTTTTTGTTCTTGAGAATTTAAAAAAAAATGTGAAACACTATTTATTTCTTAGATTGTTTATTTACAAGAACAATTTGAAATTTACAACATTCTAAAATCTAATCTAATTAAAACTAATGCAATACAGTATTTGTCATTTACCAATTTACAAAGAAATAAATCTGAAAACAATTTTGTATTCATGAATTTATAAGCGCTTACTAAATTATTAAAATATGGGAACCAGCTATGAGGAAATTCTTATTATTTACCATTTTATAAAGTTGGAATCATTTACCAATCAGTCGTTGTTTTACCAACCATTCCAATAAATAATATAATAAATAGTGTAAATAATCCGATTCCTTTAGGAAAATAGCAATCATCACTCTCCATATCTTCCCTTTTCTTTAATATTTGTAACCTGTGTATTAACATGATTTCTTTTGAAAGAATCATTTGTTGTTTCCTGTTCCATGGTTTTAAGTTCATAATTTATCTTCTCGAAGAATAGTTGATAACTAAGTGAATAAAAACTCAGTTTGCATTGTTATTTACTCCATAGATGGGGCGAGGAGAAATGGCTTCATTTTACTGTTTCTCTTTTTTCGGTATGACACGTTTCATTCTGAAGACATTATCATGTCGGCCGTTTCTTCTTTTGAATTTAGAATGTCGTTATGAACGTTCCCTTCCTTCAAGTATAGGCAGCATTATACCCTCTTTCGAGAGAGCTCATCTTTAACCTGTCGTCAGCCTGCAATAAATCTTCAGACCGGGACAGTCAC
>OZ010602.1:88719397-88771897 GCA_963932145.1 Acanthosepion lycidas | reverse complement strand
GAGAAACAAATTGTTCAATTTTAGCAAAGGCACCCCATGCAATATTTAAACTAATTGAATGACCCTATTATTGATCTAATTACTCAACTTATCTATACGATCTTATATTTCTATTATTTTTTTCGAACGCTCGTTTCGTTATTCTTACAGATACAAATATTTCAGTAAAATCATGGGAAATTTAACTATATTTTAAGTTAAAAATTTACAGTTAATTCACTCCATTGGGTCAGTAGAGATTATTTGTCAGCAAATTAGAAGATTTCTAATTTTTCATGAAACATAAGAAGCACGCTTCATTTAAAGATTTACAAGAGCTATATTTTTTTTTAGTATTTTCCATTTTACCGTGGAAGTTAATAAAACCCCTACGCATTTGCACAAAAAAATTATTAAGAGCTATGAAGGAAAGGGAATTGTGGAGAGCCATGATCACCTACTTCTTGAAGGGACACGGCACATTAAAAAGAAGAGAAACAAATTGTTCAATTTTAGCAAAGGCACCCCATGCAGTATTTAAGCTAATTGAATGAACCTATTATTGATCTAATTACTCAACTTATCTATACGATCTTATACTGTGGAATTCACGTTTTTATCCAGGCACGCACACATATCTTTATTTATTGAGGTTAAGTTTGGAGCGGTGTTTATTACTCTCTCACTTCTTATCAATTCATGTCAATGCCACTGACACCACTCGGTTCCCTAGATCGCCTACCCCCCTACGGTGTCTCTTTGCTGATGTTCCTAAACAGAAATTTAACCCAGGGGTCAAGATTTGTTCACAGGCAAATCGCGAATGGCGAGAGTTTAATGAATTCGAAGAAATAAAATAATTCAGTTGTTCAAACAAGAAGGATTGCGTGGAAGAAAAAAAAAATAATCTAGATCACCTCCGCCATGCTGTCCTCACCTTTTGCTCCCCACTAGGATTGACGTTGACCGATTTTGCCATCTCTCCCGATAGCGTTCAATTGACATTTTATGCTTTTCCATGTCCTAGTTCAGGGGAAAACGCATTCAGTAAGACGCGTATATGTCAGTCTTTTCTCAGTAACCTATAAACAGTTGGAAAAGGTAGACTGCCAAAGGAATAAAATAAATAAACAAATAATAAATAATAAATAAAAAACAAGAAAGTTCATTTTTTAAAAAGAGTAATTTATGTAATAGGAAGCGTTTTAACAGAGGACAGAACACGCGACATTGAAATCCGAAGGCTCATTGGCATAGTATAAGTGCCTTCCTAAAGCTGAGCAAAGTAGTAAGAAACAGAAAGGTTTCGTTAGAAAATAGTACAGAACTGTTACGAAAGAAAAGAGTACTGAACTGTTAAGAAAGAAAAGAGTACTTAACTTTGACGAAAGAAAAGAGTACTGAACTGTTAAGAAAGAAAAGAGTACTTAACTTTGACGAAAGAAAAGAGTACTAAACTGTTACGAAAGAAAAGAGTACTGAACTGTTACGAAAGAAAAGAGTACTGAACTGTTAAGAAAGAAAAGAGTACTAAACTGTTACGAAAGAAAAGAGTACTTAACTTTGACGAAAGAAAAGAGTACTGAACTGTTAAGAAAGAAAAGAGTACTTAACTTTGACGAAAGAAAAGAGTACTGAACTGTTACGAAAGAAAAGAGTACTTAACTTTGACGAAAGATAAAGAGTACTAAACTGTTACGAAAGAAAAGAGTACTGAACTGTTAGGAAAGAAAAGAGTACTGAACTGTTAAGAAAGAAAAGAGTACTGAACTGTTACGAAAGAAAAGAGTACTTAACTTTCACGAAAGAAAAGAGTACTTAACTTTCACGAAAGAAAAGAGTACTGAACTGTTACGAAAGAAAAGAATACTGGAATTTGACCCAAGAAAAGAGTACTGAATTGTTACGAAAGAAAAGAGTACTGAACTTTGATGAAAGAGAAGAGTACTGAACTGTTACGAAACATCAGTTCTATGGCAAGGAAATGCATGACAATCTTCTCACAGATGAAGAAGAAACTTGAAGCAATAGAAATATGCTTCTATTAGGTTGGTGCAAAAATAATGACGTAATAATGTCGTTTTTTGACGTATTTTTTAACGTCAACAAACGACATTATTTTTGCACCAACCTAATACCATGGACTGAACATGTGAGCAACGACGAAATTTTAGAGAAAATGGAAAAAACAAAGAAAATTATACTTAATATCAAGAATTGAGAAGTGAAATTTATCAGGCACATGATGCAGAAAGATGGCTTAGAAAATTTGATATTCCCAGGACATACTGAAGGCAAAAAGGACAAAGGAAAACAACGGATAACCTACTTAGCGAGCTTAGCAGTTAATAGATGCCATAGTCGGGTTTAGGAGAAATAGCAAAACTAAGAAAGAAATTAAGAGCTACAAAAGACAGAAAATTTTAGAAAAAAGAATTTTGACACTGATGTAATGGAATAATCTGCCACCCACATAAGTATCTACAATATAGGTAGTAACTTCCTATAAGTATCTGTAAGTCAACGGACTACAGAGACCAGTTGGAAACCGTTCCTGCTGTGCTTTCGAACTGTCTGCCTTCGGGCAGAGAGGAACACGGACGAGGTTATGCCGAAGGGCAGAGACTCGTCCGTTAAGGTAGACAGACCCTATCCCGTTTATGCAGGGTTTACCGGGAAAGTTTTAGTCGAGCCTACAGCCTCGGATTGCCCAACATTAAACTCGACGTTGTGCCACATCCTACCCTGTAGGAGGTTGGTAAATAATACCAGCTGGAATTTGTTCTAGCTGTGTTGTCAAACACTCCGCCTCCGGGAAGAGAGGAACTCCAGACGAGGCGATGTCGATGGGAAACAACTACCTGGCCCCGTTTTATACGGGATCTACGGGGAAATTTTAGCCGACCCCACGGGCTCGGATTACCCCACATTAAATCAAAATGGATGAGAAGCAGTTGAGTGTTATGACATGGCAGCTCCAATCTCCTGACCTCAACCCCATAGAAAACTTATGGAGCCTTATAAAGTAGAGGCTCTCGAGAAAGCAGTTGAGCAACATGCTTCATAAGTTTTCTATGGGGTTGAGGTCAGGAGATTGGGGCGGCCATGTCATAACACTCACCTGATTCTCATCAAAGTATTCTTTCATCAATTTTGATTTGTGACAGGGAACATTATCCTGCATAAAAATGAACTTGGTGGGGTCGATTTGCACCCATTCAGCAGAAGGGAGCAGACAAGACTCTAAAATTCTCTGGTACTTCTCGCTCCTGAGGATCTTTTCAATAGGTTTTAAGAAACCAGTTCCATGAAAAGAAAAGCATTCCCAGAACATTATACTGAACGGATGCTTGGCAGTACTTACTGCTAAATTTAAAGAGCTTTCAAAGCTTCTTCGGATTTTAGATCGCTTATCCTTTGAATTTAGCTCAACTTTCACTTCATCGGAGAAGAGAACATTTAGTAAAAAAATCAGGTGAGTCACTTTTATCGAACAGCGCTGTATATTATGGAATATTACAGCAGTCCTAACCTTCACGGAAAAGACACATCAAGCTACGCACATTGTAGCGAACCTGCCTCATTCTCTTTATATTTCTCTGGTTAGATGCAAATTCCACTTAAGCAACTTCTTACGAGCCGCTGCCTTGTGGAACCGACTCCTAACAGGCTGCCCCTGCGATCACTATCGTCTTAACCCGTTCAAGTCTAGGGTTCAATGTTATCTTCCGTACATATCTGCATAAGCTGTGCCTCTTATCCGTAAACCTCTACCTTGAGTGGCTCTAGTGACCATTACGCCTTGCCAATACCTAATAAATAATCGCGTGGAAACAGTAGAAAAGAGACTATTTGATTTCAGAGAGTAATTTTTTTTAAGTATTTCACCCCAAGCAAAGCGGAATACCACTAGCACACAAGGGGTTACAGAGAGTGGGGGCAAGAGTAAAGAGGCGTGATAGAGGAAAGGATGAAGAGAAGGTCAGGGAATAGGTGTGAGGAAAAAGATTATTCAGGCCTTCAGTAATGGTTTCAACATTAATACAATGGCTTCCATCGTCAGAGTTCATTCAAGGGTCATCAAAAACAAAACAAAAAAAAAAAATGAAAAAAGAAAAAAACGGTGAATAAGTTTAAAAAAGAGGGAACCGTAGAGATTAAAACCGAATCAGGAGTTCACAGCAGGAAGAGGGATCATTATTTCAACTTTGAGCTAAAAAGATCAATTAGAAAAGATCCAACTCCATCTACAAGTCGTTTGACTTTATCAAGGCAAGTGATGGTAATCAAAAGGGAAATGGTGTAGTTACATGACATTAAAATTAAAAGACTTCCAATTGTGTATTTTATTCAATTTGTCTTCTCTACAGCTATATTCTGAGAACTTTAACAAATTGTTAACATGGAAAACAAAAGCACATCACAGCATTTAAAAAAAAACCTTTGAACGATATAATTTCAATTTGATTAAAGCATACAATAGATATCAAATATATATATATATATATATATATATATATATATATATATATATATATAGAGAGAGAGAGAGAGAGAGAGAGAGGGACACAGAATGAGAGAGAGAAAGAGAAAAATAGAGAAAGTATAAAAGTAAGAGTGGAAAAGAAGAGGCGGGAAAAAGAATGAAAAAGAAACAGACGACTTATTAGCGAGAGGGTAAAACGCCGAGTAATGCTTTGATCCTAAACCCGATAGTATTGCTCTCTCTCTCACTCACTCACTCTCTCACTCTCTATCTCTCTCTCTATATATCTCTCTCTCTCAGTATCTCTACCTGTCTCTCTCCACTCTCTCCGACATTCCCGTTTTTTAGGTATTCCCTTCTTGGCTCCTCCGACCCGAACATTCACCGGATATTTAAGATAATTTACACCGAAAATATCTGCTCGCTTACTTTCTCTCTTTCTTTTTTCCCCTCTCCACCCGCGACTGGTACACAAAAACAAATGATGGACAATATATCTGAGTCCCCCAAATTGTCTTCCCGGAGTCAAAAAAAAAAAACAAAAAACAAAAAACAAAAGCGCATAGGTTTTGTTAGATGATTTTAAACAGGACGATGTGAGACGGGATTTTGCGGCTGGTTGATTTCCGTCGTAAGAAGTAAGGCAAAAAGTAGTGAGATAATGGCTCGTTTCGCTTTTCGCTTTCTCGATGAAATGTAAGAAAAAATGGCGACATAATTAAAGAAAACATTATGAAAAGAATCTGGATTTTTTACAGGAATTCTTTTCTGCCACACAAGTTGAAACAGTGATTAGAAACATGAAATATGGTCTTTGGAAGATTCTTTGACGAAAGTGAAATATTATCTTTGTTTTTTATAATTACATAAGAAAAAAAAAAGAAAGAAAGAAACTCATCGTAATTTATTTAAAAATCGCGACTGTACGAAATATTTAAATAGGGAGGAAAATGATGGAGTACCCAATGGGACCCTAAAGAGCAATGGCTTTGGCTGTATTCATCAACATGCTTGATAAACCATTTAAACATTTTTTTTCGTAACTGATAATGCTATTCTCCGCAGATGGTGATGGAGTCTCTCTCACTCTCATTCTCCCCTTCTGTCAACTTACCTCCCCCTCTCTCCTCTTTTTCTCGCCCCTCCTCCTTCTCCCCTTCTCGCCCCCTCTCTCTGTGTGTATATATGGTAAAAGTATAGTTCTATCGAATGCTATATTTGTTGGTAAAAGTCCTCAATATCTGGGAAAGGACTGTATTCATCAACATGGACAAGTTAAGCACATTTTTGGAAAAACGCTTCATTCCATTGGCGAAGATGAATTAAAAAGAATAAAAACTTGTAATTCCAACGGATGATTTATTGTTAAAACAGATTTATTTCGGAAAGCTTTTGCAATCTTTGATCACTCTTGAGAAATAAATGAAACAGAAGGTTATGAAATAGACTTCGACCAACATATTAAAATTGACCAACCAATACAAATTCAAACAAAAGACGAGTAGCTGAACAAATGATAATAGCAAGTACCAAAAATATCTGTAATAGAATTGATGCTGCGCAGATTCACCCAGCATGGAATTTCCTACTTCAATGGAAAATGCGAAAAAAACTAGGAGTATTTTGTTTTTTTACTCTGACGCTTTCAGTTTACCCATGTCTTGCAAACTCATTTCGATCGATTTTTTTTATTAATTTGAATTTATAACGTATACAATGGAGCTTAGTTAATGTTTGATTTATTTCTCAAGAGGAATCAAATATTGCAAAAGCATTCTGAAATATATTTGCATTTAACAATAAATTATCTGTTGGAGTTACAAGGTTTTATTCTTTTTAATTTCAGCTATAATTTAGAATTCTATGCGATTTTTAATATGACAGGCAAAGTGATTTTCGCAACATTAAAAAAAAAATTTTCGACATGTCTTTCTTCCTTATCACTTATACATTAAAAAATAGATTGAATATTATACAGAGAGAATTTCAAATCGAAATCCAGGATATGCCCGTAGATAGTAGTAGAGTCTTCCTTCCTTTCTTTCTTTCTTTCTTTCTTTCTTTCTTTCTTTCTTTCTTTCTTTCTTTCTCTCTCTCTCTCTCTCTCTATATATATATATATATATATATATATATATATATGTATATATATATGTATATGAAGAAATATAGTCTTAAGGTGTGCTATATTTATGGGATAAAGTGCTCAATATCTGAGACAGAGCGTGTGTAAATATAAAAGTGAATATTGAAGTCAACATTTAGAGGCGAAATGCTGTTTCGTGTAGCCTGACGATTGTGTTTAGCATGAAACAGCCTATCGCCTCTAAGTGTTGACTTCTATGTTCATATATATATATATATATATATATATATATATATATATATATGTATATATATCACACTTAAGAAAGCACAAATGAAATTTGTCATATCCTTACCTGATTTTCTCCACAATATCCCTTGCAAGCATGCATAAGGGTAAAACGAAAGACATCATCCACTGCTAACTCTCATTTATCGTTCAAAATAGGACAGTCCACTATATATATATATATATATATATATATATATATATATATATATATATATATATATATATTGTGTATTTAGGCAGAAATTCCTCTTTTATACATGTTTCATTAAAGACGATAGCTAAGGTACTGCGATTAAGCATTTTATTTAATTTTTCTTGTGTTCGAACAAGTGTTTTCTTTTCTGGACACAAACTATCTAAAAGTTAAGCATATCCGAGCGCTTTCAGCTATTCGTTTAGCCATTATCAAGTCTGATATTTATTTTTATTTTTTATTTTATTTTGTAGGTTTTTATGTATGCGTCTGAAATTATATGAATGTTTTAGATTCCGAACACGGTCAGCTAAGCTCATTGTTAATATTACTGAATTTTGGCTTTTCTTTTTTTTATTATTAGGGCTTCCATTATTTTTAATCATTTTTATTTGTGTACTTGTATTTTCTATTAGCATGTTTCGGAAAGAGTCTGGTAGGTTTGTGTGTGTGTTTAAATGAGTCCAACTGGACCTGTAGTCAGGTATGTATAACGTACGTCGTTTAGATAGGCATATAGTGTGACCAATGTAATTATTTATGAGTTTGGTTTTATCAGGAACACAGGTCCTCAAGGGGCATTTGAAGTCGTAAATAATGTTGGTTCTTTGTAGATTTTATTTTTCAGATGTGTTGTTATTTTGTTGATAGTTTAGATGTTTGTAATAGAAAATTCATTTTATTTTTTTGTTCGGGTCGACGGGGGTTATGTGTTTATTTATGATATTTCTAAGAAAAAATTCGTCTTGCTTATATTGACGTGTATTTGGCTTTTATAGAAGATGTTAAGTTCATTGTTTTATCTGTATCCTCAGTATCGTTATTAGTTACCTTAGAAAGAAATAGTCTAATCTGGTGGTCGATGAGGTAGTTAGGAAACCGTTGTTAACTAGTGTCTATTTTTGCATTATTTAGTTCTTTAAGGAAATGTGGATGAGAGGATGAATTCTCGTGTGCTCTCTTTAGGAATTTTTTTTTATAACTGCTATTTTATATCTAAGTGGGCATTCACTCTTAAATTTAAAGTGGTTAGAGTTTCTCCTAGTGGTTTTTATGCATAATGAAATGGTGAATGTGTTATTTAAACTACTGTAGAAGTGTGTGTGTTTGTGTGTGTGTGTAAGAGAGAGAGAGAGAGAGAGAGAGAGAGAGAGAGAGAGAGAGAGAGAGAGATAATGAATAGACACTGAGAGAATCCTTACTTTCGATTTTTAAGTAACGTAATCAAAATTTGTTTCATGTCTTTGTTTTGACATTAGTTTTGATCGTTTATTTAGTTTAGTTTGGTTTGTTTTACGGCAATGTATTTCTTTGTTTTATGGTAATATTTTTTTAAAAAAAGTATTTGCTGAAAATATTTTTCTTTCTCAAAAAAGCATTGCCGGTAATATTTTTTTGTCAATATGTTTTTTTTCCAAAATGTATTGCTGGCAATATTTTTTTCTAAAAAGGTATCGCTGATATTAAAACCTATTTTTACACTTTCATAGTGTTTTGACCCCATTTTGGGGATTAACTATTTGCCCATAGCTGGAACCTTAAGAGCTGCTACAACCCCGGGTCAGGGTGGACACGGGAACACCAGCAATTTAAGAGGTGGTTTTACGCTCCTCCCGATCAGAGACTTTGCTGCCGGATGTAGTTTATCGTCATACCCAGGACGCCTTATTGGGTAGGGGTTTGTTATACAACACGGTAGAGGTGAAGTCGTCGTATTCTGAAGCCATAGCCGACGGGGCATCGTTCATTTAGTAATTTGTGATGGTCTGTAATTACAGCTATTTTCTCATGGATAATCTATGAATACACATATAAAAACAAGTACATGTAGTAATAATTAGAAACAATAAATAATTTAGTACACAATAATAAATAATGAGTAAATAGCAAAAAAAAAAACCCTATAAAATGTCAACAAATATTTACATTAAGACCAGAATGATTCCTATACAATAGCTTCTAGAATATTTTGAAAGATAACCATTGCCGTCTAAATATTTATGATAATACAACAGACCTTGCTACCCATAATGCACTATTGAACAGCATATATAAATAGTCGGGCCAAAACACAAGACACATGGCCTGAAGATTGCGTTCATCATTTTGAATTAAAATAGGATTAAAGCCGATATCTCTTTCCCTTGTAGATTGTTCAAATCACAAGAATCTAATTTTGAAAAGTTAAAACAAACCTCTGAGACTTCAACTAATTCAGAATATTTATTGTAAAAAAACTGAATGGAAAAGAATGAAAGCGTAACAGATGTTTACCGAGAATTTGTGGCCGAACCGGGCCGTGACTGTCAGGAAATTAAATGTTTTTTTAGGAGACGTTTTCAGCTTCTCTGCTCGTTTGTATTAGGCGAGTTGGTGCTTTTACAGGTTTTAATACGTGCCGGGTTGATGCAGTCTTTGCAATGAATGGTATTCCCGAAATGGCTTTTATTTCTGCTGTTTATTCAATTTTTATGCGACGAATTGGTCGATTTTCTCATTCGGCATCTATCTATCAATGTCATATAGTGTTCATTATCTGTTCATTCGGTGTGTGTTCATTATCTATCTAATTCTGTTCCTATCTATCTATCTATCTATCTATCTATTTCAGTCTTTTCACTATCTATCTATTTCAGTCTTTTCACTATCTATCTATCTATCTATCTATCTATCTATCTATCTATCTATCTATCTATCTATCTATCTATATCAGTCTTTCTATCTATCTATCTATCTATCTATCTATCTATCTATCTATCTCAGTTCATCACTCTTTGTCTAATTAATTATTACAGTCAGTTAATGTCTCTATCTGTCTATTTCTCACTCTCTGTATTTTCCTTTTCCTCTCTCTTTCTCTCTCTCCCTCTCTCTCTCTCTCTCTCTCTATATATATATATATATATATATATATATATATATATATATATATATATGGATTGAATTTTTTATTCAATTTTTTTCAGCCGTTTTGGCCACAGAGGGACGTTCAGTTACCAAGGTTTAAAGTCAGTAAAAATTGGACCTTGCTAATCGAACGCTCCTCTGTGGCCCAAACGGTTAAAGCACGTTAGGCTATAGGACGGTTCCGTATAGGATACAGGTTCGATTCATGTCGGAGGACAAATATTTTCTATGAAAATTTCTCGGACATTCAGTGTTATTAATACTGTTTATTATAAACAGAGCATTTATTTAAATATTTGTATCTATAAAAAAGAATGTATAAACATAAAAATATCTTAAAATAACTGTCGGACTTTGTCCGTTTCATACTGTGTGACGTCATTTATTTACATTTGGATACGCCATGAGCAGTTATGAATGTACGTGAGAGATTCATGGAAGATTGAAGTTTAAAGACAGTCCATTTCATAATATATATATATATATATGCATGAATTGCTCTACGTGTAGCTATGAGTGCATTTTTGAAGGGCATTAATGAGAAATCTTCCCAAAGAGAAGCGACACAAATTGAACTCGGCTCGTTGATTCTAAATTCTATCTCGATAAATGTTATATTTCCTACACTTCCATCGATAGATAGTAAAAGGACACACTCTACCACACTAAATCACCAGGAAATCGCAAGAAAAACAGAACCAGCTTAAACAAAATCTCAGAACAATTCGCGGAGAAATTAAAGATCACCTTTCGTGTACAAAAGACAATTGCTCCTTTCGAATTCCTGTTTCGCGACCCACAGCCACAGCATGTTTTTTTTTTTAAAAAAAAACTATAAAAAATCCCACATCACCAAATCTAAGAAACTTTATTCCACATCTCCAAATCTAAGAAACTTTATTTCAAACATTAACCGAAAAATAACGTATATACTTGTGCATAAGCCGATTTCATTAATAGAGCGATATCTGATTTTTTTGCAAGATTTTTTAAAACTCCAGAAAAAAAAAATAACCAGTACAGTGTACCTCGTGAAATTCCTCATTGTTAATCTTTTCAAAAATATCGCCTGTATATAATGCAACCCTCTATTTTTGTCATGTTGGACTATACACAATTATATATGGCAAATATACAAAAGAAATAAATAACATATATGAATATTGTGGTATCCGTCAGTTTTGAGAGACCCCATGGATCTGCGCCCTCAAAATTATACCTCAGCTGCTGATAGCGGCACAGCATCTGATATGTCTGTACAGGATCACATGAAAGTGACAGTCTGGATTTCAACCAATGCATGTGAAATAGTTCTCACTCGATGTCGCTGTTTTCATGTCTTTCCCCTGAACACGCTTTACTCCGACCCTGTTGCCTGTATATCAGGGGTTCTTAACCGGGAGTATCCATAACCCTTGGGGGTATGGGAAACAAATGCTGGGGGTATGGGCCTCGATTTCTGGGTAATGGTATTCCCCACCCCCCTGTGTTGTGTTTGACAGTTTTTCATTTTTCTTTTCACAAATTTGGTGCAAAATGTCGTCTGTCAAAAAAAGATTAGTAGAAGTCTATTTTATGTAGTCGAGTTACTAAAAAAAAAACAAAAAAAACTTGTACATTTATGTTCTCTTCCTTTTTCTTGTGTAATAAAACCGAATTATAACTTTATTTTGCTTTCAGTAAAAAATATAATCAAGTTATCAATATTTATAGTTTTTTTTTTCATGTTCTCTTCCTAGCAATCCATATCTAAAGTACAGTAAATTCAAGCGATTTAAATATTTCGAAGACATACTGGCAAATAATAGGATTGGTGATAATTATTTCGACAGTCAAGTGAAGGGGTATGGGACCATATTGGACAATCCATTGGGGGTCTGGAATTATCAAAATGTTAAGAACCTCTTCTGTATATAATGCGACCCTTTGTTTTTCGTCATAAAATTGTTGCACTATACACGATTATATATGGTAAATATACAAAAGAAATAAATAACTTTAGCTTAAATGAGTTGCTTAGACATTACTCGTACAATTCAAGATAGCACGAGTCCAACCCGCCGTTCTTGCTTTCCGCACACTTCAAAACGCAAACCAGTCTTTCATATATTTATTTTGTAAAAATATAAAATTGTGGGACAAGGTCAAAAGGGGGAGAGGAGAAGGCTGGTCTTTCACTAGCTACCTCATTCTTAGTTAATCACAATCATGACCAATTCATTCATTACAATTACACATTCACCACAAGAACTCATCCATCACCTTTCAATCCTGCACACACCACAATACCACATATTCACAAGGGTCCTACAAAACACCCTATGAATTAAAAATTTGTATTATTCGTATATATATATATATATATTCCAGTTGATTCCATTACATTCACTTACGTGAACTTACCCTTGGGAAAGGTATGAATCCTCTTCTTCTCCCTCCAGCTATGGGTAAAATAGCAGGACAGACTGGGTTCTATAGCCTTGGATGGCAACTGGTCTAGGAGAAGGACAACTCTGAATTCAAAACCTGCGGAGGGTCGTTTGGGAACCTTGCGGCATTCGGTGCACCATGTCTCTGTATTCGTCCCTCCAAAAAGTGTGGATGGTCCTGCACGAGGCCTTCACCACTATAATCAAATCTCATGTGCCGGTGTCGGGCTGTCGGTTTCCTGGAAACTGAAATGCTTGACCCTCATACGTCGAATCTCGACGGGAGAGTCGATCATATATATATATATATATATATATATATATATATATATATATATATATATATATAAATTTAATGAAACATGAAATGCTGCGGAGGGGATATGAACGCCGACAAGAAACTCAAAATATCAGCCAAAAACAAAACAATGTTAGTATTTACTCTTTATTTTAATATTTTTATTCTTTTAATGTTTATTATTTTTTTCTTAATATCTATCGTCCGGTTCATACTCCTTTCTGGTATTTTGAACAGGAGTAGAAGGTTTATCCCTTGTTTCCTGTTTAGGACTGGGGTTTACTATTTATTTACCCCTCTCAATTGTCCCCTTTTCTTTGTTCAAGGTTGGGATTCCAGTTCTTTCTAAAGTCTTTTGCATTATCGGCTTGCTTGGGGTGAACACACACACACACACACACACACACATATATATATTGGGGTGAATATATATATATATATATATACATATATATATATATAGTGGACAAGGGCACCTCGACGTGGTGTAATGGTTAGAAAGCTTGTCTTGCTAGATCAATTATGACTGAGTAGTGAGTTCGATCCGCACTGGGTGCCCCATACTTTCGGCCTTGTGCCACATCTAAGCCGGGCTTAGAAAATCACTGTATATAGTGGACAACATCTACACCGGAAACAATTTGTTTTGTCCTTATACCTAATTGTCAGGTCTGACGATTAAAGGGTGTTTCGTTAAGACGGATTATATATAAGGGTGTTTCAGATGGATCAAAGTCGGCAGTAAATAAATCAGTGTTAATGGTGAAAATTTATTTATTTCTCTTTTGGATTATGTTATTTAAGTCATGGCAATTATGTATGAAAAATAATATCGGCCAAATGTCCGCCAAATCTGAAAAAGAAAAAAATATCATTAGACACTTAAAATTAATCCCCATTTAAAATCGGTCCAAGTTATTGGAACACGCTTTATATAAGGATGAAAACAGACTGTCGCCTATGGGTGTTGACTTCAATGTCCACTTTAATATTTACATAGGTTCTATCTCTGATACTGAGCACTTTAATTTTTATAAATATAGCATACCATGAAACTATATTTTATCATATATATATATATATATATATATATATATATATATATATATATATATGGCTATTAAATAATTAATTAATTTTTAATCCAACATCTTTATTACTTACAAAGTTATTATAGGGGAAACTCTTATTTGAAATAGACCACCCATTTTTATTTTTACTTTAAACATTACGTATTATTTCAAACCAGTGTTTCTCAAACGTTGTACTGCTTTACTCTAAAAGGTGACCAGCTGTGCCTCAAGTTAGCACAAGAGTAATTTATTAATTATTTTTATATTTAAAAAAAATCTTTATTTTTCAAAATTTAGAGACACCAAACGCATGGTTTACATGTCTAAGTCATGTCTGTCATTTTAAACTGTATAGTACCGTACTTAATCTTTGAATTTAATTTAAATCGGTCATCATCAACTTCTGTCACAAAAAATTGCAGATTCTTCATAAATCCTTTTAAATGAAAAGTTTACGAATAATCACCTTTTGGAGTGTTAAAACTAAATTGCCTATTTTCAAATTTCATGACAAATTTTTCCTTATTAAAATCTAAAGTGCGCCCCAGAGTTTTAATTATTCTAGAAACGCACCCTGAATTGAAAAATAAAAATGGGACGTCTATTTCAAATACGTGTATCCATTTATCATAAGTTTTGAAATACACATACAAACACACATTATATACATACATACATGCATGCATGCATACATACATACATATATATATATATATATATATATATATATATATATATATATATATATATGAAGAAATATATTTTAAAGTGTGCTATATTTATGGGATAAAGTGGTCAATATCTGAGATAGAGCGAATGTAAATATAAAAGTGAACATTGAAGTCAACACTTAGAGGCGAAAACCGAAAAGAATAAAGAAATATATAAAATAAAAATAAATAAAAAAACAAGTAAAATAAATTAACCCAAATAAATTAATAAACCCCTACCGCCATAATATCCGTCAGAATAGACTACCCACAATGCACCACTGACCAGTATATATATATAAATAGTCGAGAAAAAAATACATGTGGCCTGAAAGAGTCTAGCATGAAAGAGTCTGTCGCCTCTGAGTGTTGACTTCAATGTTCACTCTCTCTCTCTCTCTCTCTCTCTCTCTATATATATATATATATATATATATATATATATATATATATATATATGTTCTGTTTATACGTTATTTTTATAGATATAATTTAAGTAATTTTTTTATTCACTTTTTTTTAATTAAACAGTATTAATTACATTTACTTTGCTAACCAGACACTTCTCTGTTGTTGAATGGTTAAGATCACGTCAGATCAAAATATGGTTGCCTGGGGTTACAGGCTCGATTCCTGTCGGAGAAGTACATATATTACCCGAAGTTTATTAAACATTCAGGCCGATAAATGTAATTAATAGCGTATACTTAAAAAATAGAGCATTTATTTCAATAAATAAAAATAAGTTATTAACAGAAAATATATTAATTGTCGGATTTAATCAATTTCATTGTATATATGTATATATATAAAAGTATTTCTGAGTAATTAATGAATTTTGTTTTACCTTATTACTCTAAACGTTATTTTACCGTTGTTTGAGTAGACGCCCTGTTTTTTTTAAACATTGGAAATTACATCTACCGGTCTTCGCATTCGAGAAACATATTAAACAATGTGTGCTCTCTGGTGGAATTTCGATCTGTGTAAATCACTGTTTGATCTGCCCGGACTAGACGGTGAGTTGCCAAATATAAAGCGTATATTAATAATTCTGAATGTAATTTTACGAAACTAAAGTAAAATTCGACCTAATGCATAAGGATTTTTTAAAAATATTTTGCGAAAAATAACTATTTTAATATCAGGATCTCGTCTTTTGATACTGACGAGGCAGATTTTTTTCCCGCTGTAGGTTGCCATTTCTTTCTGCAGTAGACCAGTTACCATCCGAGGCTATAGAACACAGTCTGTCCTACTATTTACCCATAGATGGGGGGAAGAAGAGGAGGATTTATACCTTTTCTAAGGGTATTAGCCCGTAAGTGAAAGTAATGGTTTCGACTAGAATTCGAACTCAGCACTTTGATTTTTCAATCCGAGCCGCTATCCATTACTCCATCTTGAGGCTAAGTCAAAATTCAGAGTTTTCCTTCTCCTAGTTTAGTTGCCATCCAAGCCTATAGAACCCGATCTGTTCTGCTATTTACCCATAGCTGACGGGGGAGAAGAAGAGGATCCACATCTTTCCCAAGGGTATTAACACGTAAGTGAATGTAATGGATTCGACTGGAATTCGAACTCGGCTCTCCGATTCCTCAATCCGAGCCGCTATCCGTTACTACACCGTAATATCGTTATGGTACGTTAATGACACATTTGGTCTGTGATATCATGGTACGTTTATGGTACTACGGTACTAGGTCTATGGTAAAATGATGGTGGGATTCGGAAGATTATGCTGCGCCAAAAATCAACATTCGAAATCATTTGCTTTTACCTTGACTCGAACACTGACCATTCGTGCCACTGGTATAATATGCAGTCAACCAACAATGGAACCGGGTCAGAAGTCGTTCAGCCATATAAAAATTCACAACCAATGAATATGGTATTTAGGTTTTATGATATTCAGTCAGACAGTTATGTGCCATGCGTGATACACGCTTAGGCGATCTTTCAATACATAACTGACGAGGCAGATTTTTTTCCCGCTGTAGGTTACCATTTCTATCTGCGGTAGACCAATTACCATCCAAGGCTATAGAACACAGTCTGTCCTACTATTTACCCATAGCTGGGGGGAGGAGAATAAGAGGATTCGTATCTTTCCCACGGGTATTGGCACTTAAGTGAATGTAATGGATTCGACTGGAATTCGAACTCGGCTCTCTGATTCTTCAATCCGAGCCGCTATCCATTACTCCCCCGTGCCTAATTTAAAATTCAGAGTTGTCCTTCTCCTAGACCAGTTGCCATCCAAGGCTATAGAACCCGGTCTGTCTTGCTATTTACCCATAGCTGGGATGGGGTGGAGACATTCCCGGCCTGTACATTAAGTCTACCGAATGCGGAGATCGGCAGGAGTTTGTCACATTGCTCCCCAAAAATCTTACACAACAAAATCCAAAATTATCTCACATGAGAATAAATCGATTTCAACCAACGCGATTCAACTCCGGTGTATGAACTGTGTTTAGTGTAGGAATTAGAGATTTAAAATTTAACTATGAATCATGTCGAAAATTTGATACAGAATTGGGTACGTTCCCTATCAAAGTTAAATTTTAAATCTTTAATTCCGACACCATCTATCTATCTATCTATCTATCTATCTATCTATCTATCTATCTGTTTATTTAGGCAGCAATCCTTAGTTTATGCATGTTTGATTAAAAACGACAGACAAGGTACTACGTTTAAGCTTTTTATTTAATTTTTCTTGTGTTCGAACAAGAGCAATTCTGGACAAATGACTCATAAATAATTACATCGGTTACACAACCACATGCTTGTCCAGACGTCTTACGTTACACCTATCTGATCACAGCTCCATTAGAACCCATTTAAACACACACACAATCTTACCAGACTCCATTGGAAACATACTAGTAGAAAACACAAATATAATAACTTCATCCACTTGTAAAAAAAGATTTAAAATAATGGAAACTTTAATAATAAAAAGGAAAAAGCTAACAATATTAACTATGAACAAAGCCACAATGTGCTAACCGTATTCAGAAATTGAAAACGTCTCTACAACACACTAAAACATACACATAATGCACACATTCAATGATATATATATATATATATATATATATATATATATATATATATATATATATATATATATATAACCGAATGGCTAAATATGTGTAGGCATACGAGCGAGTGATCGCATAGAAATACATATAAGTACTCTATAGTGTAAAAATCAGTGCTCAATGTAAAATAACAGAGCTATTTAATATATATATATATATATATATATATATATATATAAAGCTATGATATATAAAAGGCTATGATAAAAGGCTGAAAACACTAATATTCCATGGTTATAATTCATTACATTGGAATCGTAATCATGATCCAATTCATCAGACCCACGAATTCAAAATTATTTTAGTCTTTGAGGCTTTTATATTATATTCTTGCTCCGTATTTGAGCTTTACTCGGATTCTATCCTCTTGGAAATACACACACACACACACACACACACACACACACACACACACACACACACACATATATATATATATATATATGATGGATTCTCCCGTCGATTTCGACGTATGAGGTCCTGACAAATATCCTTGTTTACGGTTCTTTGTGCCTGCACACGCTCAGGCGAAGATGGCATTTGAGTCCAGCTAGAGACCTGCACACAAGTCCACAGTGGATGCAGGCGTGAGGGCTGAGAGAAAGCGTCGCTGGTATATTTGCATTCGCTTTTGTTCTAAGCCTAGTTTCCTTTAATTTGTGAATACCAGCCGTGGAGAAATGTTTGATTCGCTGGTGACACACACTCTTCCAAGCATCTCCATCATTAGCATTAGCTCAAAATTTCTGCTATCGATCTGGACAGCTGCAAGCTTTTTTTAATTTGTTTTTGTAGCGAAGCCAAGGTCGTCCAACATTTCGGCTACCACCATCAAGCTGACTGTACATGAGCTGCTTTGGTATCCTACTATCGTCCATGCGAACAACATGACCTGCCCAGCGAAGTTGTGATTGGATCAGAAAACTTTCTATTCCACTGATGCCACAAAATGTAAACAAGTCTGCATTAGATACCCGGACTTTAAGAGTAAAACCACAAATAGTACGAAGACATCTCTTATGGAAGACGTCAAGCTGCTCAATTTGGTTACGAGAGGGTGTCCATGACTCTGATGCATACAGTAGTGTGGTAAGTATGACGGCTTTATACACTGCTAACTTTGTTTTCAGGCTTATTTCTCGGTCTTTCCATAATCGGGTACTCAATTTTCCAAACGCACTACTAGCACGAGAGATTCTATTCACTATTTCATTATCGAGTGATGCACTTGAATTCACCACGCTACCAAGATATGTGAAGTTTTTCACATATTTCAAATTGCTTCCATCGACTCGGATAGGGGTTACTGGAAAATTGTGGGCTGGCTGATTTTGTTTCACACCTTGCACCTGCTTTGGTGTAGGTCGGGGCTGATGTATGACTTTGGTTTTCTTTATGCTGATGGTTAGGCCAAAGGCTTTACATGCAGCAGAAAACCGATCAGCAAGAAGTTGAGCTTCCTCGAGGGAGGTTGCAACCAGTGCAGCATCATCTGCAAATAGCAAATCCCTGATGATTGTTCTACGACGGAGCGTTTTTGCTTTGAAGCGCTGGTGATTGAATATTCCACCACTTGTACGGAACTGAAATTTTACTCCAGTAACAACATCTGAAAATGCGTGTTTCAACATAACAGAGAAGAATAGAGCAAGCAGAACCGGAGCCATAACACATCTTTGTTTGGTGCCATTGGTTACATTGAACTGTTCCGAAGAGTCCCCATTCGACACGACTGATGCTTTCATACCGTCATGAAAAGATATAACTTTTATCATGTTGTCTGGGATGCGAATTTTCTTCAATATCTTCCAAAGAGCTGTATGGTTCACAGTATCAAATGCCTTGGTAATGTCAATAAACACCATGTACAACTCCTGGTTTTTCTCGCGAGCTTTCTCAGATACTTGACGCAAAGAAAATATCATATCAATCGTTCCCCGAAGAGCGGGAAAACCACACTGCTATTCAGGATAGATTTCATCAACAACATGCTAAAGTAATCTGTTGAGTATAAGTCTGGCTAGAATTTTACCAGCAATTGAAAGAAGACATATACCGCGATGATTATCACAGACATTTCGAAAACCTTTGTTTTTGTAAAGGTTAAGGATGGAAGCATCCTTGAAGTCTTGGGGAACCTTCCCAGTTATCCAAATGGAAACAAAAAGAGCATGCAACTTTTTAGCCAATTTTTGGCCACCATTCTTAAACACTTCCGGTGGTATAGCATCGTTGCCAGGTGCCTTACCCATGGCTATCTGTTTTGTAGCGTCAAAGACTTCTTGTAGAGTCGGTAGTTCAGACAATTCTGTTTTTTCAAGAAACTGATGAATTGACCCAATAACATCGTCATCCGTATTAGAGGAAGTGTTTAATACTGTCTCAAAATGTCTTTCCTGCGGTTTAAAATATCACTTCTATCAGTCAATAAGGTTCCATCTTCCGCGGAAATAGGCGAAGCTCCAGATTGTGGAGGACCAAAAACTTTCTTGATTCCCTCATAAAAGGCCTTTGTGTCTTTCCTATTGAATGCCGCTTGAATAGATTCTGCATGATCAGCCCACCATTTCTCTTTCATCTCTCGCAGTATTTTTTTCACTTGTGCTTTACAGGTCTTGTAAGCCTTCTTTTTCATTGCAGAATTTTTGTCATCAATCCATGCCTTGTGGGCCCGGTGCATTTTCTGGATTTGATCTTGCGCTTCAACATTCTGATCGTCGAACCAATCTTGATGCTTACGTATTGGCAAGCCTAACACTTCCATGGCAGTGGCGTGTGTGGCATCGCGTAGGGCTTTCCAGGATTTTTCAATGTCATCATTCACTTTCACGTTCTCTAGGTTTTCATCCGCGTTATCATGAAGTCGCGAATATCGCGTTTCTTTGTGATAACATAATCAATGATATGCCAGTTATTTGAACGGGGGTGCATCCAAGTAGTTTTGTGGCATTTCTTCTGTTGAAATACTGTGTTGGTGATAGTGAGTTTAAACTCCCTGCATAAGGAAAGAAGACGGAGATTATTATCATTCATTTTCCCAACTCCATGACGTCCCAAAACCCATCCCCCCGTTTGGGAATCAGCACCAACCCTTGCATTAAAATCCCCCATCAGAATGAGCTTATCCTTGTGGCGAATGCCACCGATCACTTCCCGTAACTGCTGATAAAAATCGTCTTTCTCTTGATCGGGTCTACTCATTGTTGGTGCATAGCAACTTACAAGTGTTACGCGCGTCTCAAGCTCTAACTCAAGGGTTAGAGTCATGTTACGATCTGACAGACCTTTGGGCAGGGACTGCAATGGACGCGCAAGTTCTGATTTCACAGCAAAGCCTACTCCAGAGAGACGTGGCTCATCTGGACCATTACCACTTGTGAAGAAAACGTAACCACCCTTCTCTTCCTTGAACTGAGCGATTCCAGAGAGACGAGTTTCACCAAGTTCTGCAATATCAATGTTGTACTTTGAAAGTTCAAGAGACACTAGAGCTGTTTTGCGTTCAGGCACATCGTCATTGTCCTGAAGGGTGCGAACATTCCAAGACCCAAAAAGAAATTTCTTCATTGATTTTCGATTGTTTTGACTGCGATACTGGATACCCAGACAGCTGCAGTTAGCTGCCAAGGTGAATATGTGAGCAAGCAATGTTTAAGGCTCCTTTTATCGCTCCTTCCCCGGCATGGGGAAAGCAGTGCTGTCCGTGAAAAGGGCTGCTTTGTCATCGAAGGAGGACACGAACTGCACAATTGCTGACATGTTTGTGCAGAACGGCTATCACCCATCGACCGCCACCGTGTAGATATCCAGCTAAAGACTGCCAGTGATATCCTTCACCTGTCCCCGTCGCCTTCAACCAATCGACAGTGGTCTCCTTGCATGTAGGACTACGTAAAAATAAGATTTAATGTTGTCAGAATACCCACACAAAAGGTTTGATTTAAGTGGTGAAAGCCCGTGTACAACCATCCACACTTTTTGGAGCGGCTGATAACACAAATTCGGTGCAAAAATTTGCCCAGAATAGCTGAACAACAGTCCTCAGGTTTTGTATCAGAGTATATATATATATATATATATATATATATATATATATATATATATATATATATATTGACCACTAATATTATCTGTGTGTCTGTCTGTCTGTCTCTATATATATTGACCCCTAATGTTATCTCTCACTCCCTATATATATATATATATATATATATATATATATATATATATATAAATATATATACACATATATATGAAGAGAGAGAGAGAGAGAGATAACATTAGTGGTCAATATATATAAATATATACACACACACACACACACACATATATATATATATATATATATATATATATATATATATATATATATATATATATATATATATATGAACATGCAGTGTATTTGTTTGCTAAACGGGGTCAGCATTTGAACAAACTGGTTAGTTTTATTTGCAAAGAAAAAGAAAGTGTCAACTTTTTTGTACGTGCAGATAAAAATCCATTCGTTATATACTGCCAGCCGCTTTTGGGGATTATTTCGGAGTGGACATCACTTAGTACAGGTGTGATATAATAAGTTTCTATAGAAGAATAAATGACAAAAGAACAAGAAAAAAAAATAGACAAAAAATAAGCAATAATGGCAAGAGTTGCTTAACAACAAGTAAATGATAATAACATCTGGTGTTAACATAAAAAAAATCATGTAATAATAATAATAATAATAATAATAATAACAACAACAATAATAATAATAATAATAATAATAATAATAACAATAATAATAATAATAATAATAATAGAAAGAGTTACAAAGTCTAACTAGAAATAACAGAATAATGCTGTTTTATTGTGGTGCACTACGCTAAAACACTATAAGATTGTACACATCCGAAAAGAAGGAGGTGGACGCCTGTCGGGATTTCAAGTCCGATTGTTTGTTAAAACGGGAGGTAGATAAACTATAATGGCAACTATTAGCTTTTAAAGCGAGACTCAGAGAGGAAAGAAAGAAATGATAACGAATTCTTACTTGTTACTGGCGTAATCACACAGTGGCAGTCGTCTGTCTCAAATTGCAAGGGGAAAAAATAAATAAAAAAACAAACTATATGTTGCCTACAAGTAATTCTCCTTATAGAAGTAACGATAGAAAATAAAGAGGTAGAACTCTTATTTACAGTTTCGGTAATATGCCCAGCCAGCTTCGAAAGAGACAACATGGCCGTAACGAAGGAAGAAAATAAACAGCTACTACACTATTTACAATATTCGATCTACATCTTTGTTGCCATATTTATCACAACATTTCGGCCGTTTCACACTCCGGCCTTCTTCAGATGGTTGAAATGAACCCTTTATTTCGCTCGCTGGGGTAGACTGTTCTAGTTCCATTTGCCATGTCTAATGGATGTCAATTATCTCCTGTTACTTCCCCTCTACAAGTTCTCCACCGCCTTTACCAGGTATTGAACTCACAACTCTTTGGATCCACTGTGCCATATGTCCTTGAGCACAATTGTCCGAATAATGTAAATAGTGTACATAATACCCCATCTCAGAAATATAGACAGATACTGACAGGCCGAAACGTTGTAATAAATATGGCAACAAAGATGAGGACAATAGTCCGAATAATGTAAATTGCGTACATAATACCTCATCTCAGAAATATAGACAGATACTGAGAGGCCGAAACGTTGTAATAAATATGGCAACAAAGATGAGGACAATAGTCCGAATAATGTAAATAGTGTACATAATATCTCATCTCAGAAATATAGACAGATACTGAAAGGCCGAAACGTTGTAATAAATATGGCAACAAAGATGAGGACAATAGTCCGAATAATGTAAATTGCGTACATAATACCTCATCTCAGAAATATAGACAGATACTGAGAGGCCGAAACGTTGTAATAAATATGGCAACAAAGATGAGGACAATAGTCCGAATAATGTAAATTGCGTACATAATACCTCATCTCAGAAATATAGACAGATACTGAGAGGCCGAAACGTTGCAATAAATATGGCAACAAAGATGAGGATAATAGTCCGAATGGTGTAAATTGTGTACATAATACCTCATCTCAGAAATATATACTGATATAGGTACTACCTTGGGTAACGCTTTTCGCATTTTATATTACTCTTCGAACACATGCAAATTTTAACTCTCCTTCAATCAGATAGGGTCGACTGGTACTCATTTCAATAAATTTTCTGTGAAGATGAAATAATATGTCTCATTATATTTTCGTCACAAGATTACAATTGAATTTCTTCATTTCTTCCTTTCCACTACAGTTTCGCTAAGGTAAGTCCACAAAGTTTCTTCACACCTTATCGGAATTGAAGCGTGTGCAGCCGCTGAATTTAGGTCATTTTAATTGTACCTAGTAGGAAGCGGACTTATTAACAACATTAAGAACATTGTAAGAGAGAGCATCGAGAGCAGAGAAGGTTGCAGTATGAGGGTACAGAAGAGGGAATGAAAAAGCAAGAGGTGGCGCTGATTCAAGGCCACTAACGGTAAAGATTCGTAGGTTTGCTTAACGAAACGCGACTTTGAACACGAGACAGAAATCCTACTGGTAGCGACTTAAGGCCAAACTCTTAATACTTTATCTGTTCGACCGATTCTCCAGGTCCTTTGCCGATGTGTTAACGGCCGTCGCTGAATTTCTATATCATGCTCTAGATAAGAACAGCGAAGCTCGGGCCGTAGCCTTAGATATCTCGAAGGCGTTCCACAAGTTTTGGCATGCTGGCCATCTACGCAAGCTCCAGGGATACAGTGCCAGAGAACGAAGAGTTGGCTTAATTCAATGGTTCTTGTCAAATCGTGAAATGAAGGTTGTGTTGATCAGGCTCGCTTTCATATACTTTCACACGACCGGCGAATGTCTCAAAAGCTCTATCCTGGGTTCTATGCTGTTTCTGATCTTCATCAATGATCTACCCGATGTCATCAGTTCCCAACCATTTGTGGAGATGACACCAATATTTACTCCTGTTTCAGAAGCAAATCCGACAGATCTGACCAATCTGGCAGCTGCTCTTGAAAAGATCCTCCAATCAGTGATTTATTGGGGTAAGATATAGATTGTAAATTTTAACGTCTCCAAATCAAACTTCTTTCATTTGACTTTAACAGAGAACCTTTCCTGTCTGCCGTCAGCATGGCTGAGGCTAGACTCCAGGAGAACAACACATTATGCGTTCTTGGTCACAGGTTGTCCACTGACATGAATTGGAGCACCTATATTGAATCAATAACTGCATCTACTGCAAGGAAAGTTGGCCCATTATGTCGTGCCAGGTTTTTCACGTCAGAGTCTATCTTGCACATTAACAAATCTACCATTCGTCTGTGCATTGAATACTGTTACCATATCTGGTCTGGCGCTTCTCTTGTACACCTAGTGATTATTTACGACCCTCCACCAAAAAAAAGGATCCACAATGTAATCGATCCTGCTTTGGTATCTCGACTTCAGTCACGTTTTCATAGATGTGTCGTGGCTTCAATCTGTCTTTTCTACAAATGGCAACTGCTCTAACGAGCTTTTTTTTACATGTTGCCCAGAGGGCTGAATCTAAGCGTGCTACTAGATTGTCAGCTAGGTCTCTTCTTTTATTGTTAAAATAGCTAAATAAAACCGCCACTTCTACTCCAACAGTGACTTTTCTCGCACTTACTGCCTGTGGAATCCTCTTCAGTTTCCTTGCTTCCCTGATAGCTACAATCTTCAAAAAATTAAATGCCATGCCAATCGCCATCTTTTGTCCTCTTGAATTCCGTTCATGTTTTGTCATTTCCTCAATCCTTCCTATTTTCTTTCACTTTCACACCATTTGACCTCCTGCCTACTAGTGCCTTTATGTGGGTTCAAACAAGTGCAACATACAGGTAAAGATATCACCCCTCTAATTAGCGATTGTGGAATGCTTACACAGAAAGTATACAAGCAGCACCATGGTAAAGAGGGTTAATTTCAACATCCAAACAGGCCGTTTCCTTGAGCCACCAAATCCAGGAGGATTTCTTCCTTCTTGAGAAAAACATGATACCATTCTCCTAGAATGGTTATAATTTTGTAAGGTTCAGTATTTTGGCGGTAGTCACATAACTCTTGCGAATTCTCAAATGCATAAAAAGAGCGCTTCTTACGCAATAACCAGATCTTTTCCCCTTGAACATTTATTGCTTGTCAGTATTAGTTTCATCTAATTCAGTTTGTGTTGAGCAATTATCCTTACATTATGTATATTTTTAATTTAGGTTCGTTTGGACATCCATACCATAAAATGGAGAAACATTAATTTCAAAATTTATCATTTATTTCAAGTGAAATATCTGAGAATATACCTAATTTATCAGCTTACATATGAATAAAACTTTGTCTTATACAGTTTTGGCGAGGTTATATCTAAAAATAGAAAAAGGCGCCCGTTGAAGGGAAAACAAGAAAATATTTAAACAACAAACATTAAAATGGCAAAAGACTTACCTACGAAAAACAGTTGCATGACAAGAAAATGAAGCTGAAAAAACTATAGAGAAAGAGAGAGAGAAAAAACAAACTATAGACTAAGAGAGAAAGAGAGCGAGAGAGAGAGAGAGAGAGAGAGAGAGAAATAGATAGATATGAATAAAAAGAAAGAGAAAGATAGAGCGAGAGAGTTATTAACAGACTGTAATAGATAAACAGAGAGGGATAGATGAACTGACTGAAATAGCAAGTTAGATGTCAAAAGACGAAGAGTGAGATAGAGAGAAATAGATAGATATCAACTGACTAAAACACACACACACACATACAGAGACATCAGTTGACTGGAATAGAGAAAAGACAGAGAAAGAGTTATAAACTGAGGTAGATAGATATGAACATAAATAGATACATACGAACAGACTCAGATAGAAATAGATTGAGATAGATATGAACATAGGTAGATAGGAACAGATTCAGATAGATAGATATATTTATTAAAGAGATTTTTATGTTTAACATTCTTTTTATAGATACAAGTATTTAAGTAAATGCTCTGTTTATAATAAACAGTATTAAATAACATTTAGCGGCCTGAATGTCCGTTGTCCATTTCTTAATGTATGACGTCATTTGTTTACATTTGATACGCCATGAGCAGTTATGAATGTACGAGATTCATGGAAGATTGAAGTTTATAAGCAGTAAATTCGACCTTGCCAACCGTACGATTCTTTGTGGCCGAGTCGGTTAAGGCACGTCAGCATAAATGACGGTTCCGTATAGGATGCAGGTTCGAATCCTGTCAAAGGACGAATATTTTCTATGAAAATTTATCGGACATTCAGGCCGGTAAATGTTCTTTAATACTGTTTATTATAAACAGAGCATTTACTTAAATACTTGTATCTATAAAAAGAATGTTAAACATAAAAATGTCTTTAATAAATAAATTGTCGGACTTTGTCCATTTCTTAATGTATAGATAGATAGATGGAAAGAAACAGACTGAGATAGATATGAACACACATAGATAGATAGATATGAAAAGATGAAGTGAGACAAACAAACAAGAAACATGGACGTGGTTTTTCCTGGCGAACATCCAGGTGGAAAGTTCTAGCATCACTCCTTCATAGTCAGTCTATGAACTTTTCAGCCTCGTACCTGGAAAATAAACAATGCAGTTATTATTAAGAATATTTGAAATTAATGTATGCAAGATTTCACAGCTCTAGCATCATTTCTTCGGCGTCAGCTCTGAATCTATCAGCCCACGTTCGTATTTTAATTTTTTCTCCATTATTTTTTTTTAAACACTGCTGTTAAGAATAAATATAAAATATATTTAAAAAGAAAACTAATTTGGAAAGAAACTGTTAATTACAATATTTGAAATATATTTGTACATTCGATTAACAGGATTTCATTTGACACTTTCGTATCTTTCTACTCTCTTAACATCTATCCAGGTGTTAAGCGTGTTGAACGATAAGAAATTTCATGCAAATATAAAATATTAGCTTAAAAGCCGCCCTATTAGGCAGCATTTAAGCTAGCCTTTCCAGAGGTCTCTTGATTGGGCTTTCATTGCAATAGGTAGGGAGGAGTGGATGCAAAAGGCAACAATAAACTCAATATTGGTCGCTGCATTTAAGTATTACATAAGTATTTAAGCTTATCTTTTAAAAGTTTAACAATAATTTTTCTGACAATGAATTATTTTTTTTTTATTTCATGGGTGACTTTCGCTGTATTTCGTAATTAATTTCGATTATCCCCTAATTAATTTTGCAAATGATAAAAACTGTTATCGCACAAAAAAAAAAAAAAAAAAAATCACGTATAAAATAGCCGAAAACAAACGCAGTAATGAAAACTTAGGAATTCACAGTTTCAGAATTGCAAGTCTGGATCCGGGTCGCAATGTTTTTAATTCGTTCACAGAATCATCCTGATTCCAAAATGGTATATGTTGGGCTACGGCCATTAGGAGTAAAGTTGAAAACACAGACAATTTTATTTTGAAACACTGTAATTTGAGAAAAATAAGGTTTTTTAATTTCAACATCAGTTATTGAATATTAGAGAGTTGTGTCCCTTTGATTGTTTTTCTCAGTAAAAACAATCATGGCGGAATCCGAAAGCAATCACAGTCAGGAAAACTTGGGAAACCAAAATTTCAGGATTGCTGGTCCGGATCCAACCCGGAATGTTTTTGATTTGCTCACAGCGTCGGCCTGATTCCAAAAATGGTATATGTTGGGCGATGGCCTCTATGAATAAAGTTTAAAAAGTGTGACACAGTGACACACTGACATTCACATTTATTATATAGATGTTTAAACACACGCGTTTCGTGTGTGTGCCGACTCTCGTTCATTATTCTCTCTTTGGCCGACTCTCGTTCATTATTTAGTTAGCAAAATTCAAGTTTTAGTCGCAATATGAGATCGTTTTATATATCAGATCACTGAATAGAGATAACAAATACGAAAATTTTTACTACGTTACTTAAAAATTAAAAAAACGAAAACGAATGCCTTGTAAAAGGAAAAAGGCAAATATATGTACTATGTCCAACGCAGATAAAGTAACATACTTTATATAAAGCCAACATTTTAAACTAAACAAATAAGAAATGCAACACCGAAAAATATCTAAATAAATAAACAAGTAAATAATAAAGCAATTAATGAATGAACTCACAAAGGCACGTAATACTAATAATAATTATCAACAAGAAATAATTACGTAATCAATAGTAAATGAATATCAATAGGAGTTGATTGGTTCCTCTATCGCCCGGTTCAGACTCCACCCTGGTCTTTTAAACAGGATTAGAGGTTTACTTTTTAAGATTGGGTTTCTGCTTCTCTCTTTTAATGTGTACCCCAACTATACTCTTAACCCGAGTCGTTTTCCACATGAATGTAAATCGATAAATTAACGCTCTACCCTGAGTGGCTCCTCGGCCTTGCATTGGGTGAATATTAGCAAAATAATTAAAATAAAAAAAATAAATTTCTATCACATTCTGTTTTTTTTTTTTTTTTTTTTACTAAAATTAACTTTCATGTTTTTGTTTCCTTTTTGCTTGTTATCTGAAATTCGGGCTGGACTGTCTCAATTATCTCTTCTGCGTCTTCCCATCATCCTCAGCGTCTGCCTTGTAGAGTGTCCACCCTTTAGCAAGATGGCTTCCAGACGTTCATCGTGACAGAGAACTCTTTCAGGATTAGTGTCATTGTTTCTTGTTTGCTTTTTTACCCTGATAAGGAGTAGACTTTTTATAAGTTTCGAGACTCTGCAAACCCAACTCACATCAAAAATATTAGTTAAAACATAGATTATTGTATTTGATAACATACACGTATAAAACACCATTTTCTCCCCAAAATGGGTAAAATAATCGGCCTGCGTCTTATAAGTGAAATTAAAACATGTACTCTCATTTTTCTCTCATATACTCAACATTTCTAAACAACTTAATGTGATTATATTTTTTTTATATAATCTCCTGTGAGTATTGAACTGTTACGTAATATCAGCCTTCCTATATATCAGCGAATGGTAGATAATGTCCTCACAGATGAAGAAGAGACTTGAAGCAACAGAAATGTGTTTCTACAGAAGGATGCTGAGAATACTATGGACCGAACACACGAACAACGAGGAAGATTTAAAGAAAATGGAAATATATGTATATATGTGTGTGTGTGTGTCTGTGTGTGTGTGTGAATAAATTAATAAATTACATACATTACGTAATTTTTTCATTATGCTTTAAAATGCAAAATGGTTGATAATGTGCTAAGCGTTCATTAGAACGTGAAAAATATTATCCATTGGGGATTTTTTATGTTATAATGTCATGGTCACGCGCGTATTAAAGCGTGAAAAAACTGTTCCTTTATAGGCTTTTCAGAACATTACTGAAGTATTTCAAAGTTGATTCTGTTCAGTGCCGGCTTTTATTTTTTTTAATATAAATTGCTTCTAGTATCTGTAAACTAAATTTATTGTTTTCATGGTGTAGGGTAGTTTAAAAGGATAATGGAAAAATACGGTAATGGATAACAACCCATAACTTTGTATAAATACTTGTACTAATGAACAGCATATAGTTTTGTACTACTTGCACCCCTGAAGATGATCTTGGAAGAAGATCGAAAGTACTTGAGAAATGAAAATAAAAGAAATTTAAACAGCTATAGCACATTTCTCTCATCCTTTAACATTAATACACGGAAGGTTATTCGTATGAACATATTTTGTTAAAAATTAGCAGTCTGTAATTTATTCAATCATACGTGTCTAAAAGATAATTTGCTACCTAAATGCCCACACACCAACACCCCCCACATATATATATATATATATATATATATATATATATATATATATATATATATAAAGGTGTCTACCAGATGAGAACTGACATTGAAAATAAATTTAAAACAATGCTACGAAACAGACACTTAGAGGCTGATGATAGCCGCGTACAGAACCGCTTGAAATAGACTTTATGATGACGTAATTTTTGTATTTTCTTTGCTGTAAAAATACATGTGAGCTGTCCTTGAGAGAGGAAAAAATGTATTCCTTTAATGCATGTGTTGCCAGTGATTCTTTCAACGAGTCTCCCAGAAGCTTTTCTAATTATATTCAGGGTCTCAACCACGAATGGAATTATTGATGCCTTCATTTGCTACATATTTTTTATATTTCCACTTCAAGATCATTGTATTTTGAAATTTTTTGAAGATCTCTAATGCTACATTACAATGTGCAAGAATAGTCATGTCAATAAAAAAAAGACATTATGTTATTTTTTGTCTCGTCTATTACCTTTGATTGTTCTGTCTTTGTTAAAAGACCCATAAAAGTGTTACATGTCCTAATCTCTGTAACCGGGTCTGGGCGATTTTCCTACCAGATTCTTGTTGTTTCTTGTCATAAAAGTCGCAGATTTTCCGGTGTAGACATTGACGCATCCTGCCCTGCCGAGTTTTATATTCGGTTGATTCTAATACCGTCAGTCCTGATACAAGATTGTTTTGTGATGTCAACGAACACTCGTTGCCACTTTTGTAATGTGAGTGAATACTCGTTGTCACTTTCGTAATGCTTGTTGTAGTAGAGACTTTGTAATCGCAGATACAGTTATAGTAACGCCGTTGACCAATACTGGTGTCAGACGCCTTCGAATATCACTCGCACTAATAGTACTTGCTCGATAATACTCGCTCGAATAGTAATCCGTATAGTGACCAGTATAGATAAATACTATAGTGAAGAGAGTAGAGAATAGCGAACCGTATAGTAATAGAGGATAGAACAGAAATGATCATCTGAATAGTATAGAGGATAGACGAGAAATGATCATCTGAATAATATAGAGGATAGACTAGAAATGGTCATCTGAATAGTATAGAGGATAGACTAGAAATGATCATTTGAATAGTATAGAGGATAGACTAGAAATGATCATCTGAATAGTATAGAGGATAGACTAGAAATGATCATCTGAATTGTATAGAGGATAGGCTAGAAATGATCATATGAATAGTAGAGAGGATAGACTAGAAATGATCATCTGAATAGTATAGAGGATAGATTAGAAATGGAGAACATTTTGACGTCACGTTACTTACTATATATACATTTTCTCTATGGTCACGTGGTCTATTTAATTCAATAATGGGATCGACTGTGTTTGCTAATTGGCGATCTATGTTCAATCTCAAGTGTCGGAAGCCAAACTTTTTTTCCTATATTACAGATTTGTCAATTGTTTTTGGGTGTTCATCATAGAATCTTCATTTGGATATAACACAATTTTTCAGGGTATTTTCTTGGTGATTTCCTACTTAGCAAGCAATAGTCCTTAGCACCAAGAATAAAACCATGGGTTTCAGCTTTTAATCCTTCACCACGCAACCGTTTATGGGTATGAGGTTTGTTTCGCACGGTCAGAGTATTCTTCATAAATGAATTTATCTTGCAATCATTTCTGCATTTAGTCCAGTGCATTTGCTTTTGATTTCTCTTTTTGAGGATATCTGCAACTGCATTGTTCTTCTTCTTATTTCTTTTTCTTGTTGTTGTTGTTCTTCTTCTTCTTGTTCTTCTTATTATTATTAATACGGAATGAGACGAAAGGCACACTATTATTATTATTATTATTATTATTATTATTATTAATTCCTTGTGTTTCTCTTGTATACATATTTCCTCCCGGATTTGACTTCAGTGACAGCGCATGGGGCGGTGGGGTTGGAGGACCTGGGGTTCCACTATTGATACTTCGTCAGACTTAAGACGGGATTGTTCATCTTAAAATACTTCAACCTCTGTGAAATCATATAATATAGAAATTGCCTTCCATTATTATTATTATTATTATTGTAATATGGGCTTCCAGGGATCCCTTCAATTAGTCTACTGGAATCTTTTCCAACCAAACCGAGAGCTCCAGCTACAACAGGGATTTTTGATGTTTCCATGTGCCACATTTTTGAGATTTCGATTTCAAGGTCCTTGTATTTTGACAGCTTTTTGAAGATCTTCGAAGATACATTGCACTCTGCACGAACTGCCACCATATTATTATTATTATTATTATTATTATTATTATTATTATTATTATTATTTCCTTTGATTTCTGTTGGGTACTCAATTCTTTTCGGGTCCCTACCAGAGATCCAAGGTCAGAAATGTCCTCATGACATTTTCCACTAAACAATTAAAAAAAAAAGCATATTTTACATAGATAAGTGCCTTCGTAAGGTGTGGGTTGTACTCGTGAGAACAATTTTTTTTTATATTTCTTTAAGGCATAGGCTAGCAGGGATTCTTTCAATGAGTCTATTGGAATCTTTTCCAACCAATCCGAAGGCTTCAACTACAACAGGGATTTTGATACCCTCATATACCACATTTTGAAATCGAACTCTCAAAAATGTGGCACGTGATAATTTTTCTCTTATTATCAAATTTGCGCATAAGGCGAATTTTCCCGGAGATAAAAGATTATTATAATCATGTCAATGATTTCATTCTACATTCTGCTTAGACGGCTATCAGGCTATCAAGAGTTGCAACTGAAACAAATTGCCAATGAAATAACGAAAAATGAAGACTACCATACTTTTTCACCAAGTCAAAAATACAATAAAAATTCTGATTAGTATAGTATTCTATCCTCTATACTATTTGGATCTCTATTTCTAGTCTATCCTCTATACTATACCGTTAATTACAAGTTGGCGCTGAAACTTTTTATGGATTTTCGAAAATACTCCAAAACACCTACGGACACATTTCGCAAAAATATCCGCGTTTTTTCTAACCCGCCTAAAGTTTCTTTCAAAACAAATAAAAATTGACCAATTTTAAAAAAATGTAATCGTCCACACTCAAAACAACATAGAAGTTTCGGATTGTTGTACTCCCGAAAATACTCAAAGAAGAAAAGCCTGTGATTTGTGCAAGAGAATTCTATCATAAATTCAAAGAGAAACATTACGGTTTCTTCAGAGGGTCGCAATTGTACTGATCCCCATTTAATACACGCCGCCCAGTGTACCAAACATGAGTTGATTTATGTGGATTGTAAAATGTAAAAAATAAATAAAAGATTCAATATACACATGTATGATGTCAAACACAACAATGTGACATAAACAGAGCCTGCAGAACATTTTATTACAAGCAACTGTAATTGCGACAAGCATCTTAAGGTGCATATTCTGAAAAAAATATTCAGCATCTTTCGACATTTTGACCCTGAAAAAACATGAGGATGGTTACATATGCAAATTACTAACTTACTGATCCGGGGCTATGAAACGAATGACAGGAGAGTTCCATAATATTTATACTAAGCTGTTTGACTAATTCCTCTTAGTAACTAATCAACTAACGAAAAATTCCAAGATGAACAAGATCTGCGTCATATTAAACACGTTTCAGTTGGATACATCCATGATGGCGGCGTTTCATTCGTTTTGATGCATTCATTACCAGAACAGCCGGTTTTTAATTACAAGACAAGCAACGTTTGTTTAAAAAGATATAATTTTTTGTATATTTATATATTTACATGATTGAAAATTTAAAAAATTAACTTCAAGAAGACAGACATTCTGTTTAAATATTGTTTAACATTTTCAAACACGGTGTTTTTTCTTTTCTTTTTCTTTTCATAAATCGCGGTCTTCTCTTTATTGTTGAAAAAATTGGAAGAGTTTCTTCAATCATTTTGTTTATAATAATAATAATAATAATAATAATAATAATAATAATAATAATGTTTGTTTCTTAATTATCATGTCCATCAGGTCCTGTCAGCATCTCATATTTCGTTCTGATCACTAGGAATGACGGACATATCAGAAACGCAGTTGCGTTTCAGTTAGAAAAAGAATGAAAAAAAGAAAGGGAAAATGAACGAAGGTACTGGAGGCGATAATATTCTCATGTGTTTAACGTCTGTCTCAGTGAAACGGCAAACCATGTCAATTTTGAAACTTATCATTTGTACCCACTTACTTCTTTAAATAATGACCTGTATTCATTATTATTATTATTGTAATATTTTAAAAGTTGTTAAGCTCAAATATTTATCGATGCTATCGGGAAAGTTCTACGGGTTTGTATAATCGTGAAACTTCCAAGGAGTTTAAGAATCATGATGGATAAAAATTTGGTCTACAGGAAGGTAAGAAAGTCTTGTCACCCCCTATATAATATAATATTTCTATTTCAGAAGGCCTACCCGAGATCCTATAGTTTTGAAACGAACTCCTACAGTATGACAGCATCAATGAAAGTGACTAAACTGAATCCAAAACATGTGCTTTGTATTGTTCTCCTTTCGCTCTCTTCATTACTTTTTGGTAGGAGTAACAAGACTTGTACATTAGAATCGTTGTCTCTGATAGTTTATTTGCTATGCGGAGGATTTTTTACGGCAATTTATATTATCATTCTACTTGTTTGTTTGTTAGAACATACGTTACACTCTGCCATTACCTTAGATAAACAATGGACCACTCCCGTTTGATTGTGAAACTTAGCGGAAGAAAAGATATATCAAAGTCGATGGAAGGGAAAATAGAAGAGGTAATAATGCTCTCATGTTTTTAATGTTTGCTTCCATGAAATGGAAAACTTTGTCAATTTTGAAAAATTTCATTTGTACCCTCTTACTTCTTTAAATAATAACTTTCATTCATATTATGATTGTCATGCTATATTTTTAAAGTTGTTAAGCTCAAATATCTATTGATGTTACGAGAATTTCTATGTGTATTTTATAGACGCAGAACTCGCCATGATTATAGTCAGCCATTAATTTCATAATTTATAATTCAAGAAAAAATTCAAATAACTAAACCGTGTAATTTTCACAGATACTACTACTACTACTACTACTACTACTACTATTACTACTACTGCAATTATTATTATTATTATTATTATTATTATTATTAATAATAATAATAATAATAATAATAATAATAATAATAATAATAATAATAATAATACCTCTCTACGATAGTTGGGACCCGGAAGGAAATGTGTATACAACAGAAATCAAAGAAAATAATAATAATAATAATAATAATAATAATAATAATAATAATAATAATAATAATAATAATAATGTTATGGACAATAATAATAATAATAATAATAATAATATATTTTTGTTTAGAAGAAAATAGAAAATCGTTGGGAAAAGTTTTGTCACCGAAGAAATGACGCTCATTTTTCTTCCAGTTTTCAAAGGAACCGCAACATGCTTCCGTTTCCAACAGGGTCAGCTGTCTATACGGTGCTGTTCTTTGGAATTACCATTTCGATTTACAGACCGAGGGACTTTAGGCTTTTCTTCAGTTCCAATCATTCGACATTTCCTGTTCGGCAGTTGTTTTTTTTTTATTTTTTATTTTTTTCTGAAATTAGCTCCCTCTCACCGTCACGCCCTATTACCTACAAACACCGTCACACGAAGAGACAAATTACGAAGGGGATGTCTCTCCCCACCCGACTAGACAAAATCTGACCAAATGTTCAGACATCAGATTATTGTCAGCAGTCAGTTCTCGTTTGGAACGTGAATTTTCAGCACTTCCACGTGAAATTTTGTTAATACGCTGGGTGTAACAGCAAAACTGTCCAAATCGTTTAACAGCAAAACTGTCCAATTGTTAGATTAAGATTTGAACCGTTGTATCTTAGAAATGATTAAAGTTATCTTACTGGAATTCTTTTTTATAACACTATTGGACTCTACTTTGAGCAATAAGAATGTATAATTACTCTCTTAGCTTAACACAAGAATCGTGATGAAATCGATCATAAACGAAAATGACATGCTCATTATTAATTGATCATAGCTAAGGACCGGAACCTCATGAAAGATTGAAATAAATTTTATATATATATATATATATATATATATATATATATATATATATATATATATTGTATCAGGATCATTTTCCAAATTATTTAAGATGATCTTCGCCCTCTCTAACCTTCTAACTTTCTATCCTAGAGTAACAAGTTGCCTCACAGGGTTCACGCATGATTTAATTTTTAAGTCTTTTTTCACTGTTTTTTAGATTATCATAGCTGAAACTCATCTCTCATGTGTCAAACGTCGTATGGATTGAATTGGATCTTTTCTAATGGATCTCTTGTGCTCTAAGTTGAAATGATGATCCCTCTTGCTGTTGTGATCTCTTGATCCAGTTTTGCTTTCTGCAGTTCCCTATATTTTAAATTTATTCACCGTTCTATTGATGTTTCTTGAATGGACTTTGAATATGAAAACGAGAGTGTGAATGTTGGTACAATTACTGAAGGCTTTAATGATGTTTTTCCTCTCACCATTGCTCATTAAACAGGTTAGAGGGAAAGAAAGCGAATGAAAAGGCTTTAGTTAGGAAAGGGACAATAAAGTAACATAAAAGTTGGCATAAAAGATTTTTCCTCAGTATCTGTCTATATTTCTGAGATGAGGTATTATGTACACTATTTACATTATTCGGACTATTGTCCTCATCTTTGTCGCCATATTTCGACGGCTTTCTTCAGGTGGTTGGAATATCGAACTGAACCCTTTATGTTGCTCGCTGGGGTAGACTGTTCTAGTTCCACGTGCCATGTCTAATGGATGTCAGTTATCAATTATCTCCTATTAATGCCCTTTTCTCCACTGCCTTAACCAGGTATTGAACTCACAACTCTTTGGGTCTTGTTACTGGATCTAAACAACGACTTTATCCACTGTGCCATGTGTCCTTAAATTCACATGGCGCAGTAAATAATGTAGATATAATATTATTAAGAACAACAATAAGATATATATATATATATATATATATATATATATATATATATATATATATATGTGAAAAGTGTGTGTATATAAATATAAATAAATATATATATATGTGTATAATTATTTATATATTATATGCGCGGTACTTATTAGAAAGCGCTCAATATCAGAGATAGAGCTAACATATATGGTTGGATAGATGTGAGCTTGTGACCCTGGGTTTCACGCTTTAGCGATTGTCTGACGATCGCTAAAGCGTGAAACCCAGGGTCACAAGCTCACATCTATTCAACCATATATATACATATATATATATATATATATATATATATATATATATATATATATATATAAAGAGAGAGAGTATTAAATTGTAAGAGTGTTAGGTATCAGCAGGTTCTTTTTTCAGTAGCTTACTGGTGGAAAGGGAAAGGGATTTAAGCAGAGAGGTTTTTGTCTTAAAATGCTCGATATCAAAATGTATGGATGGAGCATTAACAGAATGAATGTGAAGAAACTTGTCACTTAACTGAGTGCTATTATTTCAGTCATGCCGACTTCGAAGTTTCGTCAGTACCTTCTTGTAATGCCTTCAATGTCAAAAGCAAGTGGCAACAGACTCGTTTATGCTTGAACCCAATCTTCTGGCCGCTTGATGTTCGTGTCCACTTTTATATTTCCATCTCTGACATATATATATATATATATATATATATATATATATATATATATATATATATGTGTGTGTGTGTGTGTGTGTGTGTATCATCAGACAAACTATGATAGCAAAAGCGTGAAACACAGGGTCACAAACTCATATACATGCAACTGAATATTTTAGCTCTATCACTTATATTGAGCACTTTCCAATAATTATCTAATATAATATAAGTATACAATATATATATAGAAAACATACTCACACACATATACATATATACACATAGATATATACTCACACACACACATATATATATATGTGTGTGTGTGTTTGTATAAATGAAAGATCATAAGGTCAGTTGAATCCGTTACCTTGGTTACAACCTCATGGTATTCTCAAGCGATTTTTATCAAAAAAAGAATATGTATATATATATATATATATATATATATATTAGTTTGGTGCAAAAATAATGTCGTTTTCTCACATAGTAACATATGTGAGAAAACGACATTATTTTTGCAACAACCGTATATATATATATATATATATATATATATGTGTGTGTGTGTTTGTGTGTGTGTGTGTGTGTTTGTGTGTGTGTGTTTCTGTGTAAATATCGATGTAAATAAAGTGAGGACATGGAAATCAACGCTGTAGTATAGTGACTAGCGGTTTCGCGTCTTCATCAAATCGTCAGACCATGACTTCTGATGATGGCATAAGATATGGAAATGCCAATTGCCATGCAGTGTTGATACCTATGTCAAAGCTGTTTATATCGAAAAACACGCAGTCGCCGAAACAGAGCACACTTTGATCATAAACGGAGCAATTTTTAATCAATATAAATGTATATGTCTATAAAAAATGAATACGTTCACTACAATATGTTTCTATTCCAATATCTATCTATCTATCTATCTATCTATCTATCTATCTATCTATCTATTCAGAACTCTTCATTATCTATCTATCTATCTATCTATCTATCTATCTATCTATCTATTCATGTAATAATAAATATGAATATACATTCTTCTGACAGATGATTATACATCCATACGCCCATATATATATAAATATATGTGTGTGTGCGCACGCGCGTGTGTGTGTGACATAGGTTTAGGGGCTTCCTGATTTTCTTGTTTTAAAAATACTTGACATTTAGACTTGTTTCTATTACTCCTTCGACTTTTGCCCGCTAGACGGCGTTGCCCTTTTTACCGCCTTCTGCGGCGATTATCACTAATGGCGCCGTGGAGAAAGAAACGATGGGTACGTGCGAAGCGATGCCTTCATTTCTGGTTTCATTTCTGATCGTCTTTTGCAAAGATCAGGCAATAATGTCAATAATATGAAACAGATGTATCTTTTTCACAAACTCCACAGCTTCATACATAGTATGTCAGCTTATATCATAAAAGAAATTATGTCCACCTTACACAAATCGATATTGTTGCTATTTTGTCATATTTATATCAAATATCAGTCATAAGTTATTTTCGCATTTTAAGAATGTATTTTCATGAAGATTTACTTGTTTTTTCACGGCTTATCTACTTTTTACAGTATTTGCATTATTCGGACTATTGTCCTCATGTTTGTTGCCATATTTATCACAACGTTTCGGCAGTTGTACGCTCCGGCCTTCTTCAGGTGGTTGGAATGTCGAATTGAACGCTTTATTTCGCTCACTGGTGTAGACTGTTCTAGTTCCACGTGCCATGTCTAATGGATGTCAGTTATCAGTTATCTTCTGTTAATTTCCCTCTCCAAGTTCTCCACCGCCTTAACCAGGTATTGAACTCACAACTCTTTGGGTCCTGTCACTGGATCAAACCTTAACAACACATAGCACAGTGGATAAAGGCGTTGGTTAGGGGCTTCCTGATTTTCATGTTTAGAAATACTTGACATTTACACTTGTTTCTGTTACTCCTTCGACTTTCGCCCGCTAGAGGGCGTTGCACTTTTTACCGCCTTCTGCAGGGATTATCATGGTGGCGTGGAAAAAGAAACGGTGGGATATGCGAAGCGATTCATTCTTCTAAACCAGATATTGAACACACGACACTTTGTGTTCTGTCACTGGATCTAACCTTAACGACACATGGCATAGTGGATAAAGGCGTTTCCAATTCCGACCCGTTATTCATTACATCATCCACACGTCTAAGCCTACCTGGTATTTCCAAGCGGTCACCCATCTATTTACTGACCAGGTTCAACGTTGCTTAACTTCGGTGATCCTACGAGAAAAGTTATTTCGACGGAACATGGCCGTAAGCCCTTTATACCATCCGCGCATCCAAATTTACTGCATCTGGTATTTCCAAGTGGCCACTCATCTAATTTCTGAGCAGGTTCAACGTAGCTTAACTTCGGTGATCGTACGAGAACCGGTATTTCAACGTGATATGGCCGTAATCATATAAAAATTTGGAGTACGCTAACATAGCTTCATTTTTTGACATTAGTGGCAGCGTACGCAGTGGTTTAAACGGTAAATATCTTGACCTTAATAATGAAGCGATTAAAATTTTATTTACGACTGGAACTCGTACATAAAATCCATTGCTAAGGATGTAAGTAAAATAGTTGGCTCCTGTATCGCTCCAGTAAGTACCTGACACCTCCTGCTATCCTCTACCTTTACAAGAGACAGATAAGGCCCCAAATAGCGTACTCTTGCGATATTTGGGTGGGAGCTGCCCAGCTCAAGCTTTGATTGAGTCCAATAACGTCTCCGAGCTCTTGTGGGTGAAGAATTATTCTCCGCCCTCCAACCTCTCTCCTACAGACGGGATGTAGTAAGCCGCTTGCCGACTTATCGCTACTTCCACGGCAAGTTCTCGGACGAACGACATTCCTTGATTCCGCCAGTTCAAACCTTCACGGAAAGGATAAGCCATGCCACTCACATAGTAGCAAACCACCCACACTCACTTCGTATTCCATCGGCGAAAAGTAAGTTCCCATCGAACAACTTCTTCCCGACAATCACTGCTCTGCGGAAACGATTTACCAGAGGTTATTTCACCGATTACTACAAGCTAAGATCAAGACTAGGGTTAACCGCTGTCTTACTCTCCTATCCACATAGATAGCTTCCTAAAGTAACCCTCTACATCGAGTGGCCTCCGGCCTTTATGGAAGGTTAACGTTACTGTTTAAAAAAAAAAAAAGAAAGAAAAAGAAACAAACAAAAAGGTGAAAAAAAGTTCCACAAGGTGATGGAAGTTCAATCAAAGTAATATCGTTTTGGAGAAAAGTCTTTGTAAGATGAATCAAGATCGGGATGTTTTCGCACTTCTAAAATCGTAAGGGAAAATCAATCTATGGTAAAATTCTCGCAAATTAGCAAGAATGTAAAACACATCCAAATCTGCTCTGTAGATTGGGATGTGTTTAACGAACGACGAAAAAAATAGAGAAAGGTTCGAGAAAAGATGACAACATGGAGAAAATGTCGATAGTAAGATAAAAAGATGACATGGAGAAAAGATGACAGCAGGATGAAAAGATGACAGCATGGAGAAAAGATGACTGCAGGATAAAATGATGGCCACATGGAGAAAAGATGACAACATGGAGAAAAGATGACGGCAGGATGAAAAGATGACAGCATGGAGAAAAGATGACTGCAGGATAAAATGATGGCCACATGGAGAAAAGATGACAACATGGAGAAAAGATGACGGCAGGATGAAAAGATGACCGCATGGAGAAAAGATGATCACATGGAGAAAAGATGACCACATGGAGAAAAGATGACCACATGGAGAAAAGATGACGGCAGGATGAAAAGATGACCACATGAAGAAAAGATGATCACATGGAGAAAAGATGACCACATGGAGAAAAGATGACAACATGGAGAAAAGATGACGGCAGGATGAAAAGATGACCACATGGAGAAAAGATGACGGCAGGATGAAATGATGACCACATGGAGAAAAGATGACGGCAGGATGAAAAGATGACCACATGGAGAAAAGATGACAACATGGAGAAAAGATGACAACAGGATGAAATGATGGTGACACAGAGAAAAGATGTCACAACGAAAAGATGACAACACAGAGAAACGATCAAGAAATTTATGACAACACGAGGAAAAGATGGCGACAAATCGAAAACCTGACGGTACGGAAAAAACGATCAAGAAAAGATTACAACACAGAAAAATTCATTAATTCCTTGAAATTCATGAACCTTTTATTCCTTGTCTTTTGGTAACTTTTCATCTTTAACTTTATTTATCTTAGCTTTTATGGCCTTCCATAGATCACCTTTACATTATTACTATTAAATGAACATCTAGAGCAAGGGTTTTCATCGTAGGGAATTTCTCATTCCAGTGGGGGTGAATTTCAGGGTTTCAGTGTGGGAGGGAAAAATCGTTTATATGTTTTTGTTTTTTATTTGCCGAATTTTGTTTATTTTATCAAAAAATAGCCTGGCATTCTATTAAACATTTGTTTATTGAAGTATGCTTCCGTTTATTTATTTAATAATTATTTTTTTGTTTCTTTTTTAAAATCGAATTCACCTCGTGCAAGGCAGTAAAGCCTCGAAGACAGAAGGCGGGTGGGCGTGAAGGAACTGAAAAAAACAGAAACATTATTAAGAAGCGAGAACAATAAAAGAAGAATAATTAGAAGGACAGTAGATAACGATTGACATTGCATTTAAATCTTTGAAAATCAAAATCAGCTGGAAAGCATGGAGCAGGAAGTGAGTTCTACAAACGAGAAGTACGAGAAAAGAAACTGTTGCATTTAATTAACTCGACTATAAATTGATGCAATCTCATTGCTAATTTAGTACTGGACTGAAATTCATAGCGAAGAACTCTTCCGAACAATTAGCATGAAAATACAAATTAAAACAAATTACACTACATGGATTCAAGTTTAAAAATCTATCAATATTTTCTATTGCGATTGAATTTCTAAAACTTCTTCATAAAAGTAATCCGTGTAAATGTAGATCTACAAATATGAAAAAGAGTTTTCCTTAATATATGCATATTATTTGGAATGTACTTTTTGAGTTGGACAATCTTGTAACGAGGTGAATGACATTATGACATGGTGAAAAAGTTGCAATGGGTAAAGAAAAATTTGAGATCCAACGGTTTAGAGAAAACTACCTTAAAAGCCTCCCTATCAAGCGGCATTTAAGCTAGCTTCTGCGGAAGGTTCTTGATTGGACCTTCGGCTTGTTCAGGTGTTTGAAAGTCCCCAAGTCTTTACATATTTTCAGCATTGGAAGCTCTCCTACCTACCGTTTGATCTGAGTTTTCATTTGTACTTTCTTTTCCTCGTCGCAGCTATGGCTCTTTTGATTGCAATCTTACCCTTGGTTGGCAGAGATGCCTTTTTGCAAGGCATGCAGTTGCCGTATGCAATAGGCAACAATAAACTACAGAAGAACTCAAAATTGATCGCTGCATTTAAGTATTGCATTCATATTCAACCTTACCTTTTAAAGGTTCAACGATAATTCTTCTGTCGCCAATTTATTTAAGGAAAATTTGATGTACGTAGGTCCTTACTTTCCGTACAAACAATTATTTTGATTTCATGGGTGACTTTCACTGGATTTCACAATTAATTTTGAAGATTCTAAAATTTCCATTTTATAAAAATTGTTATCGATTTTATAAACTACAGTGAATCGAACTCCTTCCACGATCAAACTGATCTGTGAGTTTTGGTTACCTTTGACAAGTAACATTATAAAGATAAGGCATCTGTTTATAGCGGGTGGGTGGGTAAGTGTTTAAAGCAAGAGAGAGATCACCCCAGGGAGGAATTTCACGGACTCAGCGGGGAGAGAAAAATCTTTTTAATTTTTCTTGTTTTTTTTTTTTATTTACTGAATTTTGTTTCTAGAATTCCAATCAACCCCGACATTCTATTGAACTTTTTTTGTTTATTGTACTATGCTTGAGTTTATTTATTTAATAATTAACTATTAATTAAAACAAATTACTGTACTTGGATTCAAGTTTTAAAATCTATCAATATTTTCTATTGCTATTAAATTTGTAAAACTTACGACTATTCCATCAAAGTCAGCTGGAAAGCATGGAGCTGGAAGTGGGTTCCACAAACGAGAAGTACGAGAAAAGAAACTGTTGCATTTAATTAACTCGACTATAAATTGATGCAATCTCGTTGCTAATTTAGTACTGCACTGAAATTCATAGCGAAGAACTCATCCGAACAATTAGCATGAAAATGCAAATTAAAACAAATTAATCTACATGGATTCAAGTTTAAAAATCTATCAATATTTTCTATTGCTATTAAATTTGTAAAACTCTAGAAAAATAATCCATGAAAAAGTAGGTGTCCTAATATGAAAAAGAATGAAGATTTTCAATATATGTATATTATTTGAAATGCAACTTTTGACTCTAACAATCTTGGAAAAGCGGGGAGTGACATTTTGACTTATGTTGAAAAGGCGGCTTTGGGCAAAAAAAGGTTGAGAACCATTGACTGACCTGAAGAAATACTCAATTTTATTATTTTATTTATATAATAATTAGTTATGAATTAAAAAAAAAATACTGTACACGTATTCAAGTTTAAAAATCTATTAGAATTTCTATTGTTATTAAATTTGTAAAACTCCTCTATCAAAATAATTCATGTACTAATATGGAAAAGAAGAAGATTTCCAATATGTTGCATATTATTTGCAATGTACGTATTGAGTTGGACAATCCTGAAAAGGGGGAAATGACATCCCCCTTATCAGTGAACATGGGGCAAATAAGTTTGAAAACCAAGAAACTAAAGAAGTTGACGGCTATTCCATTAATTTGATGTTCTTCAAACCTCTTTTGTCAATGTAAGCATAATTCAGCTTTGCTATAAGAAAATACACTGTCTTGAACGGATACACTCTTTGGTTTGAAGATTTTCGAAAAATGACTTCTCCAAGAACTCTCCGAATTATTATTTTGGTACCATCAACAGATTGGAAGGGACTTACGTTTTCTGCTTGAACTACTAGCCTAATACGTGACACCAAGATCGTTAACCCTGAAGAACAGTAGTTCACAATGGTAAGAAAGACTTTGAATATGATCGTGTTGCGCAAAAAAAAAAACCCAAGAGAGATATTCCTAAAGGTCTTGATGTTAATTTCGCTGACAATGTTGCCACATGCTACATGTTATATTCACTTATGTGCAAATACACTTTGGAAAGGTATGAATATATATATATATATATATATATATATATATATATATATATATATATATATATATTAGGTTGGTGCAAAAATAATTTCGTTTTCTCACATAGTAACATATGTTAGAAAACGAAATTATTTTTGCACCAACCTAATATTTTAAAGAAAAACAGATCACTTTAAGGTTCCATTATAATAATTTATTTCACTAGAACTCTTTTAAGGGACGGTGGATCATCAGATAACACTTCCAAAAAATGACACAAAAGTGTTATCTGATGATCCTTAAAAGGGCTCTGGTGAAATAAATTATTATAACGGAACCTTAAAGTGGTCTGTTTTTCATAAAATTATTAGCTCTGGATTTACATTGAGCTCTCAGGATTTCATCCTCCTACTACCCATACGGATTACCAAGTTTTTCATTACTTATATATATATATATATATATATATATATATATATATATATATAATCACACAGGTATCAGAAAATTATTATTACCCACCAAAATTCTTGCGATCATTAATGCTTTCTGGCTTTCAATAATATAGAAAGGGTTCATAACTCGTAAAAAACAAAAGATGGTCAACGTTGCTATGTGAGCATAATATAACATTTTAGCAGGAGTAAAACGTCATATCCGTGCTGCTGATCGAGTCGCTGCCATCATTATCTATCTATCTATCTATCTATCTATCTATCTATATATATATATATATATATATATATATATATATGTTAATATCTAGCTATCTATCTCATTCTGTTCGTATCTACCTATATTCATATCTATCTCAGTCTGTTCATATCTATCTATGTTAATATCTATCTATCTATCTATCTATCTATCTATCTATCTATCTCAGTCTCATCATATCTATGTAAATATCTAGGTAGCTATCTCAGTCTGTTCATTATCTATCTATCTATCTATGTTAATATCTAGCTATCTATCTCATTCTGTTCATATCTACCTATATAAATATCTATCTCAATCTGTTCATATCTATCTATCTATCTATCTATCTATCTATCTATCTATCTATCTATCTATCTACCTATCTATTCATACAATAATACATGCTGAAAAAGCTGACTGATTTTCCCGTAAATTCTCCTGAAACTCTACTCTTGACTCAGCCGGGATATCTCTACTTAACTTCACTCCTAGAACTGAGTATCTGCTAAGTGCCATGCAAATAACCCCTTTGTGCTATCATCTCTAAACCCACAAAGGATGTGGCCCGGATGGTATATCCTTCTACCTATCGCCCTATTGGTCTTTTACCGCTTTTCGGCAACGTATTTGACATTTTAATCAATGCTGACGTGGATAAACATCTTATCTCGGACAACGATATGGCTTCCGTTTTCCGAGGTCTACCGCTGGTGTGCTTATGGCCATCACTGAATATATATATCAATCTCTTGATAATAGTGTCGAAGCTCTAGATGTGGCTCTAGATAACTTGAAGGCGTTTGACAGAGTTTGGTATGTTGATCTTCTACGTAAGATCGAGGGCTACGATATTACAAGACGATTGTTTGATTTAATCCAATAAGTCCTGTCAAATCGTGAAATGAATGGCGCTTTGAACGGGCTTCGCTTCCAGATCCTTTCGCACGAATGCGGGTGTCCTCCAAGGCTCTGTCCTGGGTCCTACACTGCTACTGATCTTCATCAATGATCTTCCTGATGTCATCAGTTCCCAAGTAGGTATATATACATATGACTACCATTTACACCTGTGTCAATAGCAAATCCGTCAGAGCTGACAAAGGTAATATGGTCGCTCCTCATAAACAGAACCTCCAATCCGGGGTTACCTGGGGTAGAAAATGGCTTGGAAATTTTGGACAAAAAGAATTTCCTGCTTGACAAACACTATAGATAGTGAAACCTCTATGTCCACAGTTGATATCTTGGCTGTCATTACACACAGAATCAGAGAAGTACTGACATTCATTTCAGGTTTCTTGACAAAATCCAAAGAAGGTTTTGCAATGTAATCGATCCTGATTTGGCATCTAGTCTTCATTCACCGATATGACTTGGCTTCCCTCTGGCTTTTCTATAAAGTAAGCGGAAGTGACGTGATCACAGCCATCACTGAATATGTATATAAACTCTTGATAATAACGGCCAAACTCAAGCTATGGCTCTAGATATGTCGAAGGCGTTTGACAGGGATTGTCACGCTGGTCTTCTATGTCAACTCCAGGGCTACAGTATTACAGGACGATTGATTGATTTAATTCAATCATTCTTATCAAATCGTGAAATGAAGGTCGTTCTGAACAGGCTAGCTTCTAGATCCTTTCAAACGAATGCTGAAGCCCTTCAATGCTCTCTCCTAGGGTCCTACGCTGCTTCTGATCTTCACCATTTCATTACTTTCCAAGTAGGCATTTATGCTGATGACACTAACTTTCACCCCAGTCTCAAAAACAAATCCATCAGAGATGACCGCTGTCCCGGAAAAGGAACTCTAATCAATGGTTAACTGGGTAGGAAATGGCTTGTAAATTTTTATGCTGTTGTCATTTAATCACCATAGAGAAACTTTCTTCCCGTCATCAGTATTGCTGATGCTTGACTTCTGGAGAGCATCACACTGCACCTTCTTCGTTTTACGTTTTCAACTGACTTGAAGTGGCACATCTAGATTGAATCAATAGCTGCATCTATTGCAAGGAAAGTTGGGTCACTGTGTCGTGCCAGAAGGTTTTTCTTGTCAGAATCCACCGGGCACATCTACAAATCAACCATTCGTCCGTGCATTGAATACTGTTTTTATTCTTATATATATATATATATATATATATATATATATATATATATATATATATATATATATACGCATATGTATCTTATCCGTGCTTCATTTTTCGTTTCACCTTTGGAAGTGAAGTCTGAAGATCCAGAGAGAGAAAAAAATTCTCTGGTGAAATAAATTATTACAATGGAGATTTAAAGTGGTCTGTTTTTCATCTAAATTATATTATTCCCTCTGATTTAGCATTGAGCTCTCAGGATTTCACCCTCCTTTGAATTATCCTTACGGATTACCAAGATTTTCGTTATTTAACTATATATATATATATATATATATATATATATATATATATATATATATAGCGGGGATATTTATTTTGTCTTTTAATATGAACATATGTATATGTACAGAGAATATTATGTATTTAGTCTTTCAATTAATGCATTGATTCATCGTGCTTTACCATTCGGCTACAGGGAACATCATTGATCGGAAGAAGAAGGCCTGAAAGTACAACGACCGAAACGTCGTCAATATACCAATAAAGTTGAGTACAATAGTTTGAACAAGATATATATATATATATATATATATATATATATATATATATATATATATATATGCATACATATATATATATAATTATTTATTTAAAAATATGATTCCATCGCTACATAAGAGTTCTCATGTTTCAAAACAAGAGCCGAAAACTTCAATATAATTATTTGAATTAAATTGAATTAAAGTACCAAGCTCTGTTCCATCATCAAGGGAAATTTTTTGGGAATAACTAATTCCTGAAATTTACGCGTTTTATAAGCATATTCATTATTAAAATTAAAATTATGATGGTAACGGCTAGAGCAATTATTTAAAGAAAAGGGACGTATGGGTTAATAATTTGTATCAATATCTCAGTTACATTCAAAGAGGTCAAGTCAGGGTAAGGTTGGGGTGTCTAAATTTAAAGCGGAAGATGATATCGTCTAGTCTTGTTAAGTGTCTATGGAGATTTATTTATTTTTTTGTTTTATTTTTTTGCCTGAAAGGGTTTTGTGTATAATAAAAAAAAATAATTCATAATTCGCTAACATTTGTATTTTGACGACTTCATAAAGGACTTTCTTTTTTTTTTATTGGGTAAGGTATTTAAACTTTTTATTTAGACTATGGAGTTTATTATTTTATAGTTTGTTTTTTATGCTGACTATTCAATGCGAAAATTTGATGATGTCGGCAAAAAAACGTTAAATCAGGTCGATTGTTTAATAGTTTTTTTTATTATTTAGAAACTTGATAATGTGTAGTTTTTCATGTAGGCATAAAGGGCATGGGTCATCCCAAGTTTTACAAGTTCTAGTTTTGTTTATAATTTTCCATTTTACTTTTGGTGTTTATTCATTTCCTTCAAATGCCACAAATATTTAGATAGAGATGTCTGATTTCTTTTATCGATATTGTTGAAAAGCACTTATGCTGCCTTCATCTGGTTTTAAATTCATTCTTCGTAGACTCAATGTATATCATATTAGTATTAGGACTCTCAACGGATGAGATAGCACATTGGTATAACACAGATTTTACGCGGCATTTATTTTCCAATGGGCAGTCTTCAGGGTTTCTACAATCACATAATTTTTCACTATTTTTGTCTAATTTAAGTGTAGGGTTTTTATTAATGCTATTCTGGGGGTTTAATCAGGATTTTGTTAGGTTGGTGGAAAAATAATGACGTAATAATGTTGTTTTTTGACGTTAAATGATACGTCAAAAAACGACATTATTACGGCATTATTTTTCCACCAACCTAATATTATTGTGTTTTTTATTATACTTTCTAGATTTTCAGTGCAACACACACACACACACACGCACACACACACACACACACACACACACACATATATATATATATATATATATATATATATATATATATATGAGCCCAGAGCAGATAACATTAGAAAGATTTTAGACTTCCATGAAAATAAGTGGACACAACGTTTAAAAACGCACTATGCAGCCGGGCTTAACTATAAATTTAACAATATAGATAGTATTAATATAAAACCCCGCAAACCAGGACCTGCCCACATTACTCACCCACACAAGACAGACATGCTTACGGAGGTGTTGAGGCCTCACACATATACACACACCCACACGAATATACACACTCAGACACATCATACTCACTCACTCCCTAAGAACCAAATAACACACACACACACTTAACAGAGACACCCCCCCTTTCCAGGAACCAATAAAACTGTCAAAATAACCAAGGGAATTCAGAGCAGCATGAATCCATCCAGCTCTTATCTAAAATAACAATTTAAAAGAGATTGTTTGACCAACACATGGCCTGACCAAAATTCATGCTAAAAAAATTAAAAAAACAAATGAAAACTACAGACAAAAGTTCATTTTCTCCATCAAGACATTCATTTCTGTAGTTCACTGCTACCAGCAAGCAGAAATTTATTTTTCTTCGGATTATTTACCTAACGAGTTCTTTCCTATTTTCTATATATTTTCACACACACTTACACACACACACACAAACTCACACACACACACACACACACACACACACACACACACACATATATATATATATATATATATATATCTGAACATAAGAAATGTGTGAGAGCCATGACTACCTATGTTCTGAAGAGATAACTTTTAAAACTATATTCTTATATATATATATATATATATATATATATATATGCATATATATTTTATCCGTTTTGTGTAGCTTAACAAATTTATCTATCTATCTATCTATCTATCTATCTATCTATCTATCTATCTATCTATCTATCTCCGTCTCTTCATTATCTCCCTCTCTCTCTCTCTCTCTCTCTCTCTCTCTCTCTCTCTCTATCTATCTATCTATCTATCTGCTTCCAGTCTCTTCATCTATCTATCGATCTATGACATCACACATTTTATATCCTGAAAATAAAATAATTATACTAATACAATGAAAATTGAATAAAAAACTTAATCGCAGTATAATACCAGTTCTTTATATATATATATATATATATATATATATATATATATATATATATATATATATATATATATATATATGTTAACAAAAGAAATGTGCGTGAGTCATGACTACCTTTGTTCTGAAGAGACCATAACACTTTCTTAGAGATTCTCGGAATAACCCAATTTTCAAATCTTGCAGAATGTGTATAATTGCTTTCTTTTGGCGTCTTAAACTTTTGTTAGTACTAATTATCTCCCTTTGAAACAAGCTATTAAATTATCAACAGTTTTTTTCTCCCCTTTTCTTTTTTTACCCATGTTTTAGCTTCCTGTGCATTTTGTACAACCTGTTGATAAATATAGCCGATCAACCCCTATTAGTCGGTGTATATTTCAGTGACGGCTTTGTTTCTCGGCTGACATGGATTGAATGACTTATGGTTTTTACCGTTCGACAGGACATTGTGCAATTCTGGACAGTCCCGCTAGAAGCAAAACATGACGTGACTCCTTCGTTTTCTATTGTCAGGCTTTGGTAACATCCTGCAGATTCTCAAAACAAGATAAAAAGAAAAGGTAAAATGCGCGGTGGCACCTGTTTCAAAGACAAAAAAAAAAAGCAAAAATAAAAAAATAATGTAGCGTCCTTGAAAAAATCAAACAAAAATAAAATAATATAAAAAGGATGAAAAAAAAAATGTGTGATAAGAATATTTAAGTGAAAAAAAATTTGGCTACAGATTGTTTGAAAACTTTTTTTACTAAACAATTGATAAATATTCATGTTGATCAAATTTTTCAACGAGGAGGAATATGTGTTGATACTTTGATTTTCAGTAATTTGTTACAAGGAAACATATGTATGCGCGCGAGAGACAAACAAAACCCTGTATGATATATATTTATGTAGGCTCATATCTATTTAAATTTGTACGAGTGGGTCATCAGACAAAGCTTTATATATATATATATATATATATATATATATATATATATATATATATATATATATATATATACTACAGTTCCAAAGCTTGAGGACACTTCTGGTAAATTTTTTTTTAAATTGGCCCCAAAAGTAGTTGTTTTGTATTTTAAATAACCGAACATTATTATATTTGTTTAAAAATATAGTAAAATGATTTTTTTTGATCAGAAATTATATTATGACAAAAAAAAAAAAAAAAAAAAATGGTATGCTGTCGTCAACATATCCTCCTTTAAAGTTGATTACTGCAGCAAAAATCTTTGGTATTGATTACAACATCTTCTCAAAGTATAAGTTTGATAATTGATTCTATTCTTTTTTCACTGACTCTAAGAGATCTTTCAATTTTTTTTCAAACTTCTGTCAATTTCATCTAATGGTAATTCTGGGGGTGGCTTCAAACTTTGGAATTTTAGTCTATC
>OZ010602.1:88661897-88716897 GCA_963932145.1 Acanthosepion lycidas | reverse complement strand
ATATATATATATATATATATATATATATATATATATATATATATATATATATATAGCGAGAGAGAGAGAGAGAGAGAAAGGGAGAAGAATGAAAGTGTATTTTGTATATCACACACGGTTAAAAATTTAGGCGAAAAATATGAGAATGTAACCGGCGAATATCTATTTAGAATAAATGTAAATGTGCACGTTTCTCAGCTTTCTCTTTGTGAAAAGTAAAATTAAGATTTGAGACATAACACGATTGAGTCACATGCATCTTCATTCCGATTTAAATTCCACTGACTACAAGTTAGTAAGAAAAGTAAGAAAGAACAGTGATTATAGACTCTGTTCTACTGCGGCTGTTAGCAGCTACTGTCGAACTCTCTGCTTTTAGCAGAGAGGAACCCGGACGGTGCTGTGCCGAAGGGCAGAGTTTCATCTGGGGCGGTAGACAGACCCGAACAAGATTATCCGGGTTCTACAGGAATTTTTTGGCCCAACCTACGGGCTCGGGCGACACACGTTAAACTTAGCCTTGTGCCACATATATCCCTCGTGGGACCTGGGGGCTGTTAAATATTAACTGTGAAACCAGCAAAGCTACTCTAAATAAATATTCTTAAGGACTCCACTTGTATAATCAACTACTTTTCCCCTTATATATATATATATATATATATATATATATATATATATATATATATATATATATATATATATAATCAAGAAGAAAACATTAAAATTTATTTCGGTCTGAAGAGATGAATATAGAGAGATATTCACGAAATAAATTATAACCGAAAATAATCTTTAAGGTTTTCTTCTTGATTATTACTACTACTACTACTCCTACTATTATTATTATTTTTTAATTTTTTTGATTTCTGGCGTTTACACATTTCTTTCCGGGTCCCACCCAGGGACCTAAGGTTAGAAATGGCATCGTGACACTTTCCACTGACAAAAAAAAAAAAAAAAAAAAAAAGAAATTACATAGATAAAGCCCTTCGTAAAGTGTCGGCTGTACTTGTCAGAACAATTTTTTGTATCTCCTTGAGGCATGGACTTCCAGGAATCTCTTCAATTAGTCTACTGCAATCTTTTCCAACCAGTCCTAGGGCTCCAAATACAACAGGGATTGTTGATGTTCCCATATACCACATTTTCGAGATTTCTATTTCAAGGTCCTTGTATTTTGACAGCTTTTTGAATATCTTCAAAGATATATTGCAGTCAGCAGGGACTGCCATATCAATAAGGAGGCACCGTTTTTGTTTGTGGTCTTTAATAACAATATCTGGGCGGCTGGCCTTGATTGTTCTGTCAGTGTGAATTGTGTAGTCTCACAGAATTGTAACAGGTCCTATCTCCGTAACCTGGGTGGTGTTCATACCAGTTTCTTTCAGTTTCCTTCCCGTAGAAGTTGCAGATTTTCCAGTGCAAATATTGGCTCTCTCTGTCATGTCGGGTTTTATATTCAGTGGGTGCCAAAATCGTGCAACCTGATACAAGATGATCAATCGTTTTTGGATATTTATCACAGAATCTGCATTTTGGGCTGACACAATATTTTAGTACATGTGCTTGATAATTCCTAGTTAGCAAGCATTGGTCCTGCGCAGCAAGGATAAAACCTTCAGTTTCCGCTTTCAACCCTGCCACTGATGGGTACGGGTTTTGTCTACGTCAGCTTGTTTGGTACGGGCAGAGTATTAGCCATGAAGTGGTTTATCTTGCCATCGCTTCTGTATCTGGTCGGTTGCATTCGTCTTTGCTGTCTTTTTTAAGTATTTTGCAGTTTCAGCCGGTGTATTGTGCTGTAGTTGCATCTCTACGCCCATTTGAAACTCCATTTTGAATTTGTTGGCTTCTTTCATTACGGAGTAAAGACGTTTACTACTTTCATGTTCCTTGACGCATACCATCATCCAGTCTTCTGTAGTTTCCAAGTATCTTTAGAGGCCAATTGTTGTAGTTTTTTAGGACAGTTCTAGTTGAACTAATCCTCTGCCTCCTTCGGATCTGGGCACATACAGACGATCAACATCAGCTTTGGGATGATGCATGCGATTGCAAGTGAGAAGCTTTCTCGTTTTGGCGTCCATTCGCTTAATTTCAGCTATGGTCCAGTTAAGGACATTAAAGCTGTTATGCACTACTGGGACAGCCAATGTGTTTGTAGCTGATATTCTATTTTTTGAGTTTAGTTCAGTATTTAGTATCAGACGTACACGCCTGTAGTACTCTTTTCTTATTTTTTCCTTCATTTGGGGGTGTTGTATGCCATCTCCTTCGCTTATTCCTAGGTACTTATAAGCTTCATCATGCTCCAATTCCCTAATCTTTGTGACAAAATCTAAATCTATTAAGAGTGTTTCTGTAATTCTACCTTTCTTGAATGTTACTTTTGCACATTTATCTAATCTGAAGTCCATACCTATGTCGTCATTAAAGTATTTTACAATATTGAGGAGGCCTTTCAACTCATTGTCGTCTTTGGTAAAGAGTTTAAGATCATCCATGTATAGTAGGTGATTGAATATTTTCTTATTTATTTTGTAACCATAGCTACTGTTGTTCAGTTCATGTGTAAGAGGGGTTAAGGATAAACAAAACAGAAGGGGTGACAGAGAGTCTCCTTGAAAAATTCCACGTCGGATATTCAGACGGTTGGATATAGCAGTGCCCCCGGTGTGCCTAAGGTATAGTTTTGTGTTCCACATCCCCATGCTGTGCTTAAGAAAGTTTAATACCACAGGGGAGACTTTGTACATTTCCAAAGCCTTAAGGATCCAAGAATGTGGAACACTATCAAAGGCTTTACGATAATCAATCCACGCTGCACTGAGATTTCTGCGTCGTCTCCTGCAATTTTCCAGGATCATTTTATTTATCAGAAGCTGATCTTTGCAGCCATATGAACCTCTTCTGCATCCCCTCTGTTCCAGCAGGAGAATGCTGTTTGTTTCGAAAAAGGAATAAGCACGGTTCGTCAGTACAGATTGATCAACTTATACGTTGTGGAAAGACATGTTATCGGTCTATAATTTTTCGGGTCGTCTGTTTCAGTTGTTTTTGGTATGAGGTATGTAATACCTTCAGTAACCCATTCCGGGATTTTATTGGGATTATTTACAAGCGTTGATAATGTTTTTGCAAGAATTTCATGGGTAGATGAGAGATGATACAGCCAGAAATTGGGCAACTTGTCATTTCCTGGGGATTTCCATTTTTGGGATTTCCTTAGAGCTTGCCTAACATCATCTGTGGATATATTTTCCCATTCTTGCAGAGGTGTATCCAGCAGTCGTTCTTCTTCACGCCGTATCCATTCTGCATTTGGGTTATATTCCTTTGGGCTGCTCCAAATATTTTCCCAAAATGTCTGTACATTATCAATCGATGGTGGCCTCTCGACATATATAGGTGCTTTTCCAATTTCCCTGTAAAATTTCTTAAGATCTGTTCGGAATATTTTATTTTGGCGATAGAATCTACAACGTTTCTCGTATCGTCTTGTTCTCTGTGCCTTTAGCTGAAGTTTCTGTTTCAGCATTTCCTTGATTGATGGAATATCAATTAGGGATTTAATGCTATATTTCCGTTTGATCTTTTTGGATTTACGTGTGGAAACATTAGGGTTTCTGGTGAGCTCATCTAATAGAGAAAGTTCACATCTGATTTGTTTTATTTCTCGTATCAGTTTGGTTTTCCAAGCTGGTTCTCTGTGTCTGTTAATTTTATTTATTGTCTTGACCCCAAGCTTCCGAATCGCTGCTAGAGCTGTTGCGTATATGACGTTGTTAACTTCAGTGATGTTTCCCGGTGGTTTATCTGTTAACAGTGTTTCCAGAGCAGCATTGTATATTTTCACGATGTGCTTGTTGGAATTCGTCATATGGATTTTCGGGAGCTGGTCTCTGTCTGACAATTGTATGAAAGTTACTCTGCTTCATTCGCTTTAGCGTCCACCTCATCCTCTGTCGCATTCCTTATTTCTACATTCGTCTCAATAGAGTTTGAGTGATGGGTCATAGTATTTTGTCTTATATCTAATTTTATCTTATCTATTTCTGCCTTTGAGAGTCTGTTGTTTCGCATGATATCCCTACGGACATTGGCAAGCATGTTTGGATTGAGGTTAGGTCTTATATCATTTCCCACCATACTTCTCCATATTTGGTATGTTTGATTAGTGGTGTTCTTGGCTGGTTTTTCGAGTGCAGTGAAGAAGGATGTCATGACTTCGCGGCTCCATTTCGTTCGTTTACTTTTTACTAGTCGATTTGGTATTGAGTCACTTGGTCCAAGGTTGCCGATAATCCGGGTTTGGTGACCTAGTGTCTCTTCGTGTGTGGAAGAGTTTGTTCCAGTGACAGACTTTTCGACCTCAGACTGGTTCCTCTCTGAGGGACGCGGCCCTTGTTGTCCCGGTTGACGGCCGATCCGGTATGAAATATTATTCGTATTCATTGAAATTGGTAGAGAAGCGTTTTAACCGCCAAGGAGTAATTATGTTCAGGTTACCAGCTTTAGGACGAGTCTCGAAGAAGGTCCAAGAGCACGCCCAGACAATGAGATTGTGGGTTTATTAATATATCGAAGTTAGAATAGCTCATAACAGTGTATGGTATTCAGTGGGGTAGAAAATACTAAGTTTTAACTTAGTATAAGTCCGAGTGACCACTCCAAGGTGGATAATTAGATTTTAGTATATAGATATAAAAAAAAAAAGAAAGAAGGTGAATTGCATGTCACAAGTGACTTTCCACAAATGTTCAATTTTCCGTCGCCAACGACAGATACTTATCAAATTTTATGGGGTAGGCTGGACTTATACTACAGATTGGTAGGGGGGAATATCAAAGAATTCATTCAACAAAGGGGTAGGAGCAAGGGAATAAAAGTTATACTTTTCCGGTCATCTCTCAACCTACTAGCCGCTAAAAGATATATTTTAAACTTTTCACTCAAAGAGATGATAGTCAAAGGGCAGAGCATTGTAGGAAAATTACACCTGTAGCCATGAAAAAAAAAACCCAAATATAATACAATATGATCCCTGTCAATGCGGATACATACACATGTACATTCTATATATATATATATATATATATATATATAGAGAGAGAGAGAGAGAGAGAGAGATATTAGCAAACATGTGCATATGCACACACCGACAGAGATATGGGATGCCTAGGGTAGGAGAAAAATTTAAAAAAAAAAGAGAAAAATGGACACGGATGTCCGCTTAAGGTCGGGGGTGGGGGCTTAAAAATTGAAATACAAATTAAAACAAAAAAAAAAAACAAAAAAAAGAGGAGAGAAAAGGGAACTGAAAAGAAAGGAATTAACTTGAGTCAATAGGATTTAGAATCATATCAAACTACAGGAAAAGTATCATTCAAAGATTATCAAAGATGCTATTATTATTATTATTATTATTATTATTATTATTATTATTATTATTATTATTATTATTCTATATAATTTACATTGAGCTCTCCAAGGATTAATATCCTTCTTGGAATTATCCCTCTGATTCACTAATTTGTAATATATATATATATATATATATATATATATATATATATATATATATATATGTATGTGTGTGTGTGTGTGTGTGTGTGTGTGTGTGTAAAAATACATTATAAAAGGCCAACATGAATTTATTGTCTTTATTCATATATATAAATACACAAACACATACACACACGCACACACACACACATATATATACATATATATATATATACATATATATATAATAATTTTTTTTTAAAAATATGATTCCTTCGCTACATAAGAGTTCTCATGTTTCAAAGACGAGACCCGAAACCATCAATATAATTATTAAAATTAAATTGAATTAAAGTAACAACCCCTGTTTCATCCTCAAGCGAAAATTTAGGAATAACCAATCTTGAAATTTACGCATCGTTATAAGCATGTTCATTCGTTATTATGGAAACGGCTGGGCGACCATTTTTGATAAGGGGCCTAAGAGTTAATTTTTATTCACATATCAGTCACCTTCAGGAAGAGGTCAAGCTGAGCTAGGGTCGGGTGTCAAAGCGAATGATGGTCACTCACAGAGAAAGATAGATTTTGGCACTATGGTATGTTAAGTCTCAGGATAATTTTGTTTTGGTTTATTTTATTTATTTTCAACGGGCTGTTTCATGTATAAACGCTTCGCACTGAACTACAATTTGTTTTTTTGACGACTTCATAAAGGGTTTTTCTAATTAATGATTGTGCAAAGCTTTTAAGCCCTTTATTAAACAATGAAATTTTTTTTATGCTAATTATCTAATGCGAAAATTTGTTGATGTCGGCAAAAAACCGTTAACTCATGTCTATGGTTTAATAAATTTTCATTATTTATAAACTTAATTTTGTGTAGTTTTTCATGTTTTTCATATATATATATATATATATATATATATACTTTAAAAATTATGAGATCAGTTGAATCCGCGACCTTGCTTTCAACCTTACTGTATCCTCGGGCGATTTTTATCAATTGACCTCCCAACAGTTTATTTTTACAAAAACCAATGAACGCTGTATTATTTAAATTACATATGTATATATATATGGAAAAAGTAATTGAAATTGCAACTGAAATTTTTAAGTATATTTAGAACAGCTTTACAGGTGTTACAGTTCTATGATATATATATATATATATATATATATATATATATATATATATATATATATATATATATATATATATATATATATATATGAAAATATATAGAAAATAGGAAAGAACTGGTAAGGTAAATAATACAAAGTTCTTTAGTATTTTTGTTATTATTTAAAAAAAATAGTGCTCGATACAAAAGTAGAGCATAAATATAATTATTTATTTAAAAATAAATTAGCGAAATTCCCCCCAAAAAATTCGCTTGAAAATGGAACAGAGCTTAGTTTAAGTCAATCTAATTCAAATAATTATATTGAAGTTTTCGGCTCTTGTTTTGAAACATGAGAACTCTTATGTAGCGTGTTGGAATCATATTTTTAAATAAATAATTATATATATATATATATATATATATATATATATATATATATATATATATATATATATATATATCGGGGGTAACAGTAAAATTATCCAAATCGTTTTACAGCATTGTCCATCCCACAAAATGTTTAACATCTAAAAAACCACTAAACTGATGGGGTTTTCCCAGGTTTTCATATGAGACATTTATCAATCTTGACACCATTTCTCGTAAGAATCACTGAAAAATCCTTTAAGTAATTTATCTAAAAGAGAACAGCTTAAAATCTGAGCAATGGTGAGAGGAAAAAGATCATTCAGGCATTCACTAATGGTACCAACATTCACACTTTAGAGAGCGGTGAACAACTGAGGAAAACTGGATCAGGATGTCACAACAGGAAGAGGGATCATCATTTCAAAGAGCTAAAGAGATCAATAGGAAAAATATCCAACTCAATCCATAAGACGTTTGGCACATGAGAGATGAGTTTCATCTATGCGAGTTCAATGAGCAGTGCAAAAAGACTTGAAAATGAAACCGTAAGTGGAACGTGCGAGGCAACTTGTTACTCCAGGAAAGAAAGTTAGAAGGGTAGAGAGGGCGAAGATCACCTTGAGTAAGTTGGAAAATGATACTGGAATAGTATATATATATATATATATATATATATATTAATTGATCGAAACCTCAGGACGTCCTATATTTGGGACTCATCAGCAGAGCGCATCCACTACCGAGGCAATCGAAACACCGGCAATTAGGTTAGCAAGCGAACATCATACCAACTGCTCCACCGGAATCGAAACCTCGACGGTTAGGGTGACACGCGAACACCATACCAAATGCTCCACCGGGCCTCGGTGAAGAGATTGCAAATCAGTCTCAATGTAGCGCCGCTCACTCCCACATTCCGTGGTGGAACTCAACTGAGATTCTCTCTGACCATAGGACTGAGCCTCCTGGAGCCACGACTACTCTCACCAAGCCGCTCCAACTGGGGCATTAGAAGCTGGTTCAAGCGATGATAAACACAGATTGTAATTAGTAAATAATTTAATATATATATTAATTTTATTTCAATTCTTCATGAGCTATGGTCGATTCCATCCCGATTCTTCTGTTAAGCTTTATATATATTTATACATTCTTATTGTTCAGAGTAGAGTCCAATAGGGTTATACAATCATCGGAGAATTCCAGTAAGATATCATCTCTAAGATACAACGGTTATTCTAAGAAATGGATAATTTTGCTGTTACAAATTTTGAACAATTTTGTTGTTTATCCCGCTATATATATATATATATATATATATATATATATATATATATATATATATATATATATATATATATTTGTATTATCAATCCTTAATAAGACCAATTAGGAATACGGCCACAATGTGTGGCCCTTGTAAATTAAGAATATATCCCTTTTCGGAAACTTTTATTCTGTTGACAATAGCACTTACTCAGAATTTGATAGCGTTTCGGACGACTTTTACATTCATTCAGTCCAGATAAGAAATCACTTGTTCACGAAGTGAGTAATTTTCTTTTAAAGTAATTCAATTACCTGTCTATATTTCTGAGATGAGGTATTATGTACATTATTTATATTATTCGGACTATTCTCCTCATCTTTGTCGCCATATTTATTACAAAGTTTCGGCCGTTGTACGCTCCGGCCTTCTTCAGGTGGAATGTCGAACTGAATCCTTTATTTCGCTCACTGGGGTAGACTGTTTTTCCGCATTTCTAAATTTAAGAAAACCCATAAATATTCATCAGTCTAACTGAATGTCAAGTTAAATTATGGAGGCAGCTAAGTGATATAATTTAATGTCTAATAAACGAAAGTGAGTGCATATTGTTATTGTTGTTTCATTTTTTAATAATATAATTAATATTTATATCATTTTAGTTAAGTTATTGCACATTGAGTGCTGGTGTTAATAAAATAGTGTTCAATGTAATATAACACACCTATTTCATAACACCTCCGAGTTTCATGTACAACGCAATCTTCACGTGCTAAGTGTAGACTGACCATTACGTAATTTAAATTTTAATAAAAATATCTGCTTAAAGCAATGTTGGAGTAGTCCCTATATTATATTATATTGTATTAAAAGAAACAGAATTTATATTTAAAATAAACTGGATTAATGGCTTTAAAAAAATTATATTAAAATAGCCCTACCTATGACTATTTAAAAAATATATATATCCTTGATATAAGATAAGTAAGCAGAAGAAAATAAAAAAGGAAAGGATATCATCTCCAGTATTAATTAATCTGGATCAACGTATTTCAACAGATATTTATTTCCAGGTCTACATGTGGCCATCAATCCATTTCTCTTGTTTAATAATGTTTCCGGTTTATTACGTGTTTGCTGGGATCTTTTTGTTCCAATCCGTGATTTTAGACCTGTACTCAGCCCAGGTTACTTTTCCAGGCGCGCCAGGTTGTAGGCGTGAAATTATTAGTAATAATTTTAATGGTTGCAATTCGTTCTTCCTTGAGATCGTGACAATCAGAATATCGACCCCTGCCATCCACTCTACCGCACCGTAGGGCCACTACCTTCATTGTCGACTCCAATGTTCAACGGAGCATTTGAAAAGGCCGACAATAGAGAGGGTATCAATTTACACCTACCATTACCTACATTTTCTTCTTTGATCGATAGAAGAAAGGAATTATATGAAAGGAATATCACCAATCAATATCTTTACGTAAAAATTATATATATATATATATATATATATATACTTAACAAAAATGCCACTATATATGTTTGCTTACTTAACGAAAATACTGCAGTTTTTGCTAATAAATTTGATATCGTAGATAGAATGGTAAAAACTCACATAAAAAATGCATATCTACTTTTCAAAGACCAGAAACCTAATTTCGACAATAATCTACAATAACGGTTAATTAATCCTTCTAAAACAGAATTAAGCCTAATTTCTAAAAATATACTCAAGAAAATAACACAGAAGGTACAAGAAACACTATAATAATCTTTGGAAAGACTCTTTGGATGCTATAAAATCGTTCCAAAATATTAAAAATAAAGTTAAAGCCACTTTTATCCAAACTGACATTATAGACTTCTATCCCTCCATTTCAAAAGAGCTACTACTTAAAAGTTTAAAATGCCGGATTGACCTTACTGATGATAAATCTGGAGTTATCTTAGCTGCTAGAAAATCTCTACTAATATATAACAATTCTACTTGGGTTAAAAGACAGAATGCTGTCTATGACGTTCCTGTGGGAGCATATGACTCCGCTCAAATTGCCAACTTAGTAGGTGTCTATCTGTTATACACTCTTAGTAGGATTATTGACCCTACACAAGTGGGCCTTTACGGAGATGATGGACTTATTTACATCCCAAATAGTAACAGTCCTCTATCTTTTAGAATACAGAAAAAAATTATAAGGGCTTTCCAGTTTTTAGGTTTTAAGTCTAAAATCTCATCTAACCTTAAGATAGTCAATTTCTTAAATGTCACCTTGAACCTCTTTAACAACACCTATAAACCATTTCACAAAGAAGACCAAACTCCGATTTATATTAATTACCCAAACTCAATAATTAAATTCCTCGCACTATATAGACTAGAATAAATGAACTATCTTTGAACAAAAAATATTTAATGCGAACAAAATAGCTTTTGACGAAGTCTTCAGCGAAAGTTACTTAAAAAAAAAAAAAAAAAGAATAGAGTATAATAAAGCAAGTTAAACCACAAGCAGAAAAAGAAAGATAATATCGTTCAACGCCCATTTCTTGTAAGCTACCCATGTAAATATTGGCACATACTTCTTAAACTTAGTCGACAAGCACTTTAACCAAAATAACCCGTTACAGAAAATTTTCAATAGAAAAACTCTCAAAAGTCGTTATACCTGCACCAAAACATGCAGAACATTATGATTACTCACAATAGGCAAATACTAAAAGAATCCCCAGACAGCAAAACAGCGAAAAACAAAACAAACTATATTGTAACTGTAAAGCCAGAACCAGTTGCCCAGTAAGAGTTACCTATAATTCGGAAAATGTAGTATGCAAAGCTACCATTTCCCGAAAGAAAACATCAACGACAAAAAAGAAAAAAATGCAATAATTAAATACATTGTTAAAGCAACGGAACGAACTGATCTTCAAATGTAGACATAAGAACAAATTTAAAATCCCCTCCAGCAAGACTCGGCTTCATCCCACAAGGCTCTACGAACACAAGAATGGGTGGCTAACCATTTGTATGGCCATATCTCACTCAACATTTGGCCTCCTAACTCTCCAGATATCATTCCACTGGAGCGTTGTTAAGAAGGAGGTTAATAAACAGCCTCATAACACCAAAGATTCTCTTAAAGCTGCAATAGTTTGAGTAATATCTGACATAAATAAGGACCAATTAATCAGAGGTTCCAGTCGACTTTGACCTCGTGTAGAGGCAGTTATTGATGCTAGTGGTGGTTTTATTGAATAAAATTAAATAATAGCTAAATTTCATTTTTAATTGTTTGTAATCAAATATAATTATATTCATTTGTTCAGCAAGTTTTTTTTTTACTAATCCATAAACTATGTCCTCAAATACCAGCCGCACCCTGTATATATATAAGTGGAGACTGAGGTGGACACCAAGTGACGAGAGTCTGTTTCATACATGACCGCAATCTTCAGGCCATGTGTTTTGGATCAAATAATCATATATACTGGCCAATGGTGCATTATTGATAATAAGGTCTATTGTATTATTCTAATGCTTATTGAGTAGGCGGTAAATCAAATCATTCTATAGGTTATCGATTAGAAGCAATTATAGATTCCGACGCGGTTATTTGTGGTGTTAATTTTTATCATTGATTATAACTATAATCAATATAATTTATTCTTTTACTCGAATCAAGGTAATAAAACTACTAAGACGCAAGTTGTTATTAAATGTCGGAGGTGTATGAAAAAAGGAAAATCACATTAACGAGAGAGACAAATAATAAAAGAACAAGAATTAAGACAGAAGATAACGACTGACATTGCATTTAATTTTTTGAAAATGAAAATTGACTGGGAAGCAAGAAGCCGGAAGAGAGTCCCACAAATTAGAACTGTGAGAGAAGAAACTGTTAGCATAGAACTTACGGTTACACCTAACCATTTAAAATGTAAAATAATGAAACCTTCCTAGTACTGCGCTTAGACTCATAAAGTCTAGTTTACCATAGAAGAAAGTCATTTTTATTTTGAATAATAAAAAATATGACACAAGGCCATCAAGGGGGATATGGTGGAAGGTAGGTCTTCAGTCTGTCTTATTTTAAATTTAGCTAGACACAATTACTGACCGAAACATACCATCGTATTCCTTACACCAAAACAACGCATTTTTACTTGCCATTCTTGCTACAGCTACCATAATACCTCAGGTCTCTATGAAGTCCTAACTTGTTCCCGTATGTACAATTTACTAATATACAATTTACTGTAGATAAAGTTTTCAATTTATAGAAAAAGAGCAGGGAAGCTACATTACGTGGGTGGGATTATTTAATTATGTATTGTTTATTATTATTATTATTATTATTATTATTATTATTATTATTATTGCACTGGCAGCCATACGCAGCTGTTCAATCAGAAAAAAGCGTTCAATTAGAATGGAGCAAAAACAGCATCATGTTTACATGTAACATTCTATCTTCTTCAATTATTCTAAAGTATTTTCATTAAAAGCATTCTGAATTAATGCAGTTATTCATATAACAAAAGTAGTCTGTATTTATTCAATCGAAGTTAGCCGAGGATATATATATATATATATATATATATATATATATATATATATATATATATATATATAGTAATCTGCTATTAACACAATATAGAATTTGAAAGATTAAATGTTAAAACTGTGTTTATTTTCATTAAACAGAGCAAAGTTTTCCTTACAATTGGAATTAAGATAAGCTAATGAACATTTTCACCTACAAATTTAAAATTTAAAATTCGCAAGATTTTTCAAACTGTTTATGGTGTCAGTTTGTAGAAGGGTTAGCTTCTACAATCTATGTGGATCTTAACTCCTATTGTACGAAATATATACAGGGTGTCCATAAAGTTCGTGTGCGCTTTAAAAAAATTATAACTTTATTTGTATTTGTGATGGAAATAATTTGTAGAAAGGATTAGAAAGAAGTAAATCTATATTTTTAAAGGATTTATTGAAATTTTATTTAAGTTTCCACATGTTCTCCATCATAAGCAATACAAAGGGTAAATCGATTTTGCAGTTCACGGAAAACATTTGCCAACTGATTTACAGTAATGCCTGAAATCACATAAGTTGTTTTAGCTTTCAAAATTTCTAATGAACTAGGTTTGGTTGCATAAACAATTGTTTTCACATTTCCCCATAAAAAAATCTAATGGAGTCAAATCTGGTGAATGTCGAGGCCAATAAAATGGTCCACCACTTCTGATCAATCTGTTAGGAAATCTTTGATTTAGAAACTCTCTAACACGCAGAGCAAAGTGACAAGGAGCTCCATTTTGTTGAAACACTGTATTATAACATTTTTACAGATTATTTCTATCGCAAATACAAATAAAGTTATAAATTTTTTAAAGTGGACACGAACTCTATGGACATCCTGTATATATATATATATATGTATATACATATATATATATATATATATATATATATATATATATATATATATATATATATATGACCCCTATCCCCTTAGACCAAGTTCTTCGACGTATATGAATAGGAGGTTCAACTTTCATTACAGCTGTGCATACCAGTAAATCATATATTCAAGTTGTTACTTTGGATGATGTTTTTTCTCTTTCTAAGCATGTCTTCTTAGGAAAGGGCTTATTCCCGCTCTTAACACGCACTGGGTTTTTATTAATGTCCAAAATGAGGGGTGGAGGAGGGAAGAGTGTTAGCTCTATCGCACAATTCACCATGAGCATTACACAAAATATGATACAACTTTCGTCTAGGCGCGCTCGGGAGCATACACACATACACACGTATCTATACTGAATATATATATATATACGTATAAACATTATATATAATAATAATAATAATAATAATAATAATAATAATAATAATATATCCACCTGCAAAAAAGACTAAAAATAATGGAAGCTTTAATAATAAAAAAGAAAACAGCCAACTCTTAACAATATTAACTACGAACAAGGCCACAATGTGCTAACCGTATTCGGAAATTAAAAATATCCCTACGACACACTAATACATACACAGAACACAGACATTCAATTAAGCTGAAAAATCGAATCATCCTTGATAATGGCTAAAGGTATAGCCGAAAGCGCTCGGAAATATAAAACATTTGGAGAGTTTTTACACACCCTTTGTCCAGAAAATAAAGCTCTTGTTAGAACATAAGAAAAATTAAATAAAAAGCTTAACCGTAGTACCTTGTCTGTTGTTTTTAATGAAACATGCATAAAAGAAGGATTGCTGCCGAAATATACGAGTATATATATATATATATGCGTAAATTTCAGCAGCATATTATCATTAAGACAGGTTTCGTTAGATAATTTAGACATGTTCTGTCTACTTATTCTCTTAGTGTCCTTTTTTTTATTTGCGGCTAAATTCTCGAAGCTGTTTATATAAAAAAATTAAACCAAACCTCAATAAAATTACTTACAAATACTCCACAAACATTTTAAAATGTGTGCAATAGACAGTCTTTATATGCTAGCGCTTGACATTAATATATTCTTCTTTATGTAGCAACTGCACAAGTCCGGAATTTTTCCACAGCATACCTAATTACCTCCCCTTAATCGGTGTCCGTCACCCAAGCCATGACACAGCGTTCCTGAGTCTACATATAAAAATGGTAATTTTCGGATGACCACAACAATTTTTGCCCTTCACAAACATGAACACTAAATACTTAGTCTACAATTAACAATACCCTGATGATGACATTATGCTATGTCGAAAGTTCTTGGAACAATATGAGCCAACACGGTGTTTTCCTCTCGTCTTTTAATAACCGCACAGAAAATCTTATTTGCGACTATGTAGACAGAACATGTCTAAATTATTTAACGAAACCTATCTTAATATATACATATATATACATATATATATATATATATATATATATATATATATATAGCTAAGCCAAAGATAATATGAAGAAAAAAATGCTATCAGTAGAATACTGAGAGAAAAGATTTTTAAGGCAAGCAGTGATTGCAACAATGTGATCAATATCAAAGATAGAGAATTGATAGAATTAATATAAGTAAAAGTTTTTCAATTATCTGATTGTTGTTACCTTTAGTGGCATGAATTTAACTGCCAGGGAAATGCTATAATAAACGGCAGAATATGTGACTCCGAAATCTGAAGTTGCATTGGAATAGCCAAAGATGCCCTTCAGAAGTTAAACAAAGTATTAAGAAAGAAGAAAATTTCGCTAGAAATAAATAAAAGCGTGCTGAGCTTCTCTTTGATAAATTTAATGAAGGTCACGAGAATGAGGCACCTAATTAGGTCAATCAGACTAGCCTCATTAACGCTCACCCAGCTCGATTTTTGTTAGTTGATTTAGCAGTTCAACTCTTGTTGAGTTATCTAATGCTGAACCTTTATATGTGAGTACACAGTGAGGATCGAACTCATTGCTTTGTGGTGATGGTCAAGCAGACAAACATTGTTACCTCGAAGCGCGGATAAGAATGGTTGATTTGACATGCTAATTCTTTTGTGCTAATTAATATCGAATTTTGTATGGGGGCTCTCAGTGAGGATCGAAATCACTACTCAGTAGTAGAGATCAATTGGATTAGCTTGTTAGCCATTCGACGATGCTGAGGACCTTTTGTGAACAGCTAAGTCATCAAGACAACTTTTGTTCAAGAATACAAAACAAAAATCGGGGATGGAGATTTTGTTCCTTCAGGCTAAAACTTCTACCCAATGCGGTTTAATAAAAGATGAGATACAACTTGATACCCCGTCAGCTTTTGCTAACATTGGGCCATCATCTTCGGGGATCAAACACTTCCTGTCAATCTCCGGTTGGATCTCTTCATCCGTTCCCTTGTAACACGAAGCATTTCCGAGAAAAGAGGCCTAGAGGAAAATGAACAGAAATTTGTAAATGCTTAGGTTTTATTTTGGTTTTGTCTTCTTTGTTTTCTTTTACGGCATATCAACTTCAATGGGTTATTTAATGCCGAAAAGATTTTTATTGTTGGTAATTTGCACCCCCCACCAAAAAAAAAATGTATTGCTGGTAATAATTTTACCAAAAAAGTATATCTGGTATTAAAACCTATTTTTATATTTTCATACAGTTTGACCCCTTTTGTGTGTGTGGGGGGGTAGCTATTTGCCCATAGCTGGGACTCTCACAGGTGCTACCACCCCGAGTGAGGGTGGCCCTGTGAACACCAGCGATTAAGAGGTGGTTCCACGCTCCTCAAAACCTCCCGATATAAGGCCTTGCAGCCGAATGTATTTTATCGTCATACCAGGGGCGGGTACAGATTCGTATACATCAGTTATATCTACATCATTATTTGCAATGAAATGCTGCCACTCATAGGACAGCTCTCTGATATCTTGCTGCCGGTTGTAGTTTATCGTCTTTCCCAGGACGGAACACTTCTTTTTTGTTTGAAATGCCTTTAATGGATGTTGACAAAAAAAGTGTTGTCAAACGACCCCCATTCGTTAGGTTGATTGATCTTGCATGTCAAGCCTTGTTTGGTCGAATTTTCTATTGGGCCACTTGGTGCGGATTCAGTAGTAATAGTCAGACTAAATTTCTCAGGCGAATATATTAATTACATGCGCATTAAGGTCCTCGTTACTGGGAAATCATATCTCGTTAGGTATTATTTGACAATGATTAGTTATTGCTGGTCCTGTTTCCACTTATCTGAACCCTAACCCTTCCCGACCCAGGGATCGGTTATCACAGGTATTATGTTGGTAAATGCAAGGACCAACGCTTTAATACACTCGTCTATTATTCCGTGTCAGCGAAACAGGAACAATTTATCAGGCAAATGAAATAAAATTACCTTAAAACTTTCGAAATTTCCTTGAAAGTTAACAGTATTGACAACAGCTTGATGCAGGCCGAAGAGCACAACGAGCGAAACGGTTTGATAACAACAACAAAGATGAGGAAAATAATCCAGCTAAAAATAATGGTAAGTGATCTTTAAACATCACCTTATGCCGATTGTTGCTTGGTTCCTTTTACATTTCATCATGTGTTGTGTTATTTAATGCCGAAATTAATATGTGGCACACAGTGAGGATCGAACTCAGGACCCGGTAGTAATGGGCTCGCTAATGAGTACACCACGTCGATTATTGGTAAGTTGATTTAACATGTCGACTTTTTATTTGTTTATTTAATGTTGCATTTTGTATGAGGCACCGAGTGAGAAACAATCCCACCCCTTATTAGCGAAAGTCGACCAGACTAGCCTCGTTAACCACTGACCCACACTGAAATGTCTGATTACATTTTCTTTATTCGGGGTAGCTTAGATTGGTACAAGGTCACAGGTATGGTGCACCCAGTTTGGATAGAACGCTCTACTAACGATATATGATTTAGAAATTGGTCACCATAAGGTCACGGGGAAACGCCTATGCGAGGAAAAAGGGAGAAGGGGTTTTGCAAAAAAAGTGAATAGCCGAGCGTCAGTCGCGACACAAGTTTCGAAACGTGCGCCCCACCTACCAGACTGGGCGGTCACTGCTGACTCGGTGAATTCTCATGGTGAAGCAGTTGTATTGCTTCGGCGGGACTATTCAAGAGCGATGGTTGCAGAAGCGGTTTATCCGGTGGGCAACGCGTTTTTCCCATCTTCTTTCATTCGTGCGCGCTATTTTTGTAGCTGAACCTGCTCTGCAAATATTTTATGTATTTTTTTTGGTTCGTATTTTATTTCGGTTGTATTATTATTATTATTTTATTATTATTATTATTATTATTATTATTTTATTATTATTATTATTATTATTATTTTATTATTATTATTATTATTATTATTATTTTATTATTATTTTATTATTAAGCTATTAAAAATATTTCTTTACCTTTTCGATTTTCCTCATTTTATCTTTCTTCAAGACATAATAATTTTTCTTCTCCTGTTCATTCGTTCCCTTCTTTCTTTCTTTCTTTCTTTCTTTCTTTCTTTCTTTCTTCTTCTTCTTTTTCGCCGCCCTCCGCTACCCCTCCTAATGCATTCCATGTCTATCTTTTTCTTATTTTTAATCTTGTTCGTTTTCTCTAATTTTTTTGCCTTATTTCCTTGTTCCTTTTTTTTACGTTGTTCTTCTTTTTCGTTCTCGTCGTCGTCGTCCTCCTGGTCCTCATTCTAATATATTCCATGTCTCCTAATCTTTTTCTTTTTCTTAATCTTGTTTTTTCTTCTTTCTTTTTCCTTTATTCTTCATTTTTCTTCTTCGATCCACATTTCTCCTGTATTTTCTTCAGCTTATTCTCCTATCTTTTCCGCCATCTTTGCTCATCTGTTTCTTCCTTGTCTCCCAATCGTCTTCTTCTTCTTCTTCTTCTTGTTACTGAGGTAATTTTTTTTTATCCTATAATACTTTATTCATCGTGTTATGAAAATTGGTTCACTGTCTTTTATTACACAATCTTTCTCTCCAGAATCTTACGCATTTATAATCCTACCATTCGTCCATGCTTCGAATATTGCTGCCAAATATGATTTGGAGTTCCTTCTATATATTTAGAGATCTTGATAAAATCCAAAGAAGAATCTGCAATATTATTGATCCTGACCTGACACCTCGGCTTGAGTCACTTTCCTACCGCTATAACTTACTTTCCCTGTGCCTTTTCTATAAAAACTTTCATTGTAATGGTTTTGTGGGCAAGATAGCCTACCGGAGATCAAGACTGTCCAGTTTGAATGTCTCCTATTATGGCTGCTAATAATGCAGTCTGCCCTGTTATTCCACCGATAGTTGGGGGGAAAGTGGTGGATTCATACTTTTTCCAATGGTATTTTCGCAATGTAATGAACTCGATTGGAATTCGAACACTGCACTATGATTTCTTATTCAGAACCGCTGTTCTTTACCGCATTGTGAATCCCATATCTCTCTCTCTCTTTCTCTCTCTCTCTCTCTCTCTATATATATATATATATATATATATTCATGCATGTTTCATTAAATAATATAGACAAGTTTTGTCTATTTTATGGAAATTCTTTTCATATCGTCTGATAAGTTTAACATTATCATTGATCGAAGAAAGAAAATCACAATATTGAAACATATTTTTAAATCCTATCTAAGCTTTCGGCTACCATAAGCCATTATCAAAGATGACAATTAAATTACATTAAATTAAACAATACACGTACAGAACAATAATGATAGTCTGCTTTTTTTTAAATGGAAGATTTTCAAGCAACGACAATCTCGTGTATACGAGACGCTGGAAGCGAAAATCACACCGCAGCTCATGACGTCACACATGACCACGCAAGAGTCAAAGCGAGAACTATTAAGTATGGGAATCCGTTGGTATAAACAAATGACTTCTGTTATCAATTATAGTCATTTAAGAATATTTGTGGAGATTTCATAGTTTATTTTGAGCAGGTTAGGTGTCAACTGTTTTATGTATATAGCTTCAATTTTTTTTAGTTTTTGTTTATTGTTTCATGTTTAAGTATAGTTGTGTTTTCAACGAGGATTTTCTGGATTTGTGTACGCGGCCAGGCATGTTGTTTTAAATGCCTAAAAATATTAGATTTATCATTTAAATGTAGTGTCAAGCGAAGTGAAAGGAAGTTTGTGTTGTGACCAACACAAATATTATTTAATTCGTTGGAGATACAATCTCCCAAAGGACACTTGAATTTGTAAACTATGTTGGTATTTTGCAAATTGCTAACCGAGGAAGAAGAATCATTGCGAATAAGTGAGTTCGATGTTAGATATACTATATTTAGTGTAGTGTATATATATATATATATATATATATATATATATATATGTGTGTGTGTGTGTGTGTGTGTGTGTGTGTGTGTGTAGGTATGGGATTATAACAAATGGAATATAAATGCACTTTCTGTAGCATTTAATTTTTTGGAGAAGGGATTATTACAGACTAGAGATTAATATTATTCATTATATGAGATTAAAAAATAAATTGCTAAAGTTGTGCCTCCTCAGGTGAGGGTGAGTATCTGGTGAGTGGAAATAGGCTTTAGACAAATTCCAGAATTGGTTTTATCAATGTATATGCATTAAAATTAAACGTAAAAAGTGCTCCAGCGTAAAATGAACGCAATATCCAATATCCAATATCAAATGGCGACCTACCAGTTATTTTAGCATCACCTGAGGAGGCACAACTTCTGTGCTGTAACATGAAAGCCATTGTGTATCGATTTTTAAAATCTCATGTCATAAATTATATAAGTGATAGAAATTATTGGGAGGATTAGAGATAATCATAATTAAATAATTCAACGAAACCTCAACAGAATGCAGAAAGCACTGGTCGACCGTTTCGTCCTATATTAGGGACTCATCAGCAGTGTGCATCCGTTGCCAACTATTGAACGCGGGCCATTACGATACGAGGCAAGCGTCATACCAAATGTACCAACCATCCTCAGTAACGAAGAAGTAACGAATTAGACTCGATATAACACCACTCTTCACAAATTCCGAGTTTCCCGTTACTCATAGGATTGTGCCCCCACGAGCCACAATTATTATCACCACGATTACTATATATATATATATATATATATATATATATATATATATATAATTATTTTCTATTTTAAAAATATGGTTCCATCGCTACACAGGAATTACCAGGTTTCAAAACAGAAACTAACTTTTTAAATTTATTTATAAAATTATATTTAGAATCCATAACTCCGTTCCATTCTCATGCGATTTTTGGATAACCTATTAAGAAATTTACTTAATTCTAGGAATTCGAATAATCTGCAAAGGGTTGATAACCCGTAGAAAATGACTGAATCAATCAATTTTAATTTTATCTTTCGCTCTTTTTAGTTTCTTTTTTCATTCTACACACTCTTCTGTTTTTTTCATCTTCTCTCCTTTTGTTTTCTTTCTTTCTTTCTTTTCGGCAAGATTATGGTTAGGCTCAGCATCCACTTGTTTTTTTTATTTTCTCTTTTCTTCTGTTTCACCTTTCTTTTTTTTCCACTTTTCTTTCTTTCTTTCTTTGAAATCAATTTTCCCTTTCTAATATTTGTAACGTTATCATCACTTTTCTGTTTTCGTTGACTTTTTGCCGTTCTCTTTCTTTCTTTCTTTCTTTCTTTAACTCATTCTATCTTTTTTCTTCCTTCCACTCTTTTAAATTTTTCTTCTTTATTTTTATTTTATTTTTGGCATTATCATCTCTTCACACTCTTCTTCTTCTTCATCTTCGACAGCCTAGTTCTCCTTGTTTATTTGTTTGTTTCTTTCTTTCTTTCTTTGTTTCTTTCTTTCAAATTCTAGTTTTTTTCTTTCTTCTCAATTTTCGCCTATATAAGTTCATCTTTTTCATTCCAAAATATCTATTGGCTTTCGTTACTTTCTTTTCGCCCTCCTTTTCTTTTTCATCTTCTCCTCTTTCTTTCTCTTTCGGATTTTTTCAATCTTTCTTTCTTTCTTTCTTTCTTTCTTTCTTTCTTTCTTTCTTTCTTTCTTTCCGGCAAGGCTAGGGTTAGGGTCGACCCTCTTCTTCTTTTTAATCTTTAATCTTCTCCTCTTTCATTCTCTTTCACCTTTGTTTTTTTCAACTTCCTTCCTTCCTTCCTTCCTTCCTTCCTTCCTTCCTTCCTTCCTTCCTTCCTTCCTTCCTTTCTTTCTGTCCGGCAGGGCTAGGGTTAGGGTCGACCTTCCTCTTGTTTTTAAACTTTAATCTTCTTCTCTTTCATTCTCTTTCACCTTTGTTTTTTTCAACTTCGTTCCGTCCTTCTTTCCTTCCTTCCTTCGTTCCTTCCTTTCTTTCTGTCCGGCAGGGCTAGGGTTAGGGTCGAGCTTCCTCTTGTTTTTAACCTTTAATCTTCTCCTCTTTCATTCTCTTTCACCTTTCTTCTTTTCAACTTTCTTTCTTTCTTTCTTTCTTTCTTTCTTTCTTTCTTTCTTTCCGGCAGGGCTAGGCTTAGGGTCGACCCTTGTCTTGTTTTTAATCTTTAATCTTCTCCTCTTTCATTCTCTTTCACCTTTCTTCTTTTCAACTTTCTTTCTTTCTTTCTTTTCATTCATATTTTCTTTCCCCTCGAAACCAGCACCCCTATTGCATTATCCTCTCCCTTCTTCTCGCTCCAATAAACATTTGATACTACCGTTTCCTCTCCTTCGCGTCATTTTTGTCGTTCCAATATGGCCGCCAAAACCGCCCAGCAAATACACTTACACGTCACTCTTAGAAGACAGGGCGACTTATCGACGATTTGAATACTTACAGAAACCAAGTAAAACAACATACTAGCAAAAAAAAAAAAATACACTTTAAAGTATGCCTGACTGCAAAAGTAATTGGAAAACTTTCAAGGGACTCACACAGCGTAATGCTTCAATAGATTCATATCCGGACCGACATTGCCTCTTCGTGTGAAAAAAAAAATCGAAATTTCTAATGCATCCAATGAATTATAAATACGTCTTAGAATTACGGACGCGATAGGCTTTTAACATTCTGCATTGTTTTGCAACGTCTGGATTGGCAGTGAATATGTTTTTTGTTTATTTTTAAATCTGTCAGCTTCGTCGTTATCCCAAAATGTTTATTCTTTTTTTTTTTCATTCATGCACTTGTCTCCTGGTTACTTTTAGACAAGACTATTAGTTTTTGTTCTTGTTCATCTATTTTCACTTAAGACAACAGATGAAGACAAATGAAACCGTACACATATTTTTGTACCTATTATGTTGCATTCAATTTTGCACAGCTCCAATTGTGATCATATGGATCTCTAGATCCTCCTACTGAATTTAAAACCAGTTTGGCGTGGAACAATTAAAGCCGCTCTATAAACTTTATATCCAATAGAAACAACAGAAGATTTATTATTTGTACAGTAAGGTTCACTTATTTACATTATTCGAACTGTTATCCTCATCTTCATTGCCATATTCACAACGTTTCAGCCGTTCTACGCTCCGGCATTCTTCAGGAGTTCTCAAGGACTCATGGCCTAATGGATAAAAGCGTTGGTTAGATCTAGTGACTACACCCAAAGAGTTGTGAGTTCAATACCAGGCTACAGCAGTGGTGAACCAAAAACACTTGGAGAGTTGAGTTAAAGGGAAATAACTGAGACATCCAGAAGAGGCATGGAACGTGGAACTAGAACAATCTATCCCGGTGGACGAAATAAGATGCGAAATTCCAATCACCTGGAGAAGGCTGGAGCGTGATAAATATATAGTTATATGGTAAAGAAAAAAATATAGCTGTTACGTGATATCTGTCATTCTATAGGCAGTGGACGCTTGGCATTCTCTTCAAAAATAAAGAAATGACTTGAAGCAACATAAATATGTTTCTACAGAATGATACTGAGGATGGCATGAACCGAACATGTGAGCACCGACGAAATGTTAGAGAAAATGGAAACAAACAAAAAGCATAATTGACATCAGGAAGAGGCAGTTGAAATTTCTAGATCACGTAATGAGGAAAGGCGGCTTGGAAACACACTAAGTTATAGTTGTATGCCAAATATGACTAACTTAGTAAGTATAATAGGAAAAAAATCACAGACAAACAACACGCCAGTCCCCCAATGTGTAACTGTAGAAATAAGGACACCTGTCCATTTGAGGGCCGGCGCCAACAGGAGTGTGTGGTTTACAAAGTTGAAATACATAGAAATAAACCAAATAATACCGATAAGAACCCCAAAGTTTACATAGGATACACCCAGGGTACCTTAAAAAACGTTACTACAATCACCTAAGTAGTTTTAATCACGAAACCTATAAACATAGTACCAGCCTGTTCACATTCATATGGAATATAAAACAAGATGATAACAGTGACCCCTTTTTGAAATGGGAAATATTACAAAAATGCTATAAACATAAAGCAGATGACAGGTTTTGTTCGTTATGAATGGAGGAAAAATTAGCTATCACTACCCATAAGGTATCTAAAAATTTATTAAATCAAAGATCGGAGATTCTTAATAAGTGCAGGCATAGAAAAGCCTGGTTATTAGAATAGAGGGTTTTTTTCCCATACACTTTTTGTGTGTGTGTGTTTGGTAATCCGTATGGATAATTCCAGGGAGGATGTAACATTGAGGTTTCGTGGTGATTATAATTTATTTCTATACGATCGAAATTGGATTTTAATTCCTCAGATCGATATTTTCATAGAAATAAATGTGTGTATATAACCTTAGCAAGTGGGAGAATTTAGAAAATAGGAATATGAATTAATAGCGTTTTCTAAATTCTTCCATTTGTTAAGGACATTTTGTTTTGTTATTAATAGTTACTTTGTTTTTAATAAATTCATTTCTTTTTTGCATTGAAAAAGTTCACATAGGACGAAACGCGTCGGCTAATATTACAGTTTTCCTATTGTCTTTCATATATATATATATATATATATATATATATATATATATATATATATATATATATGGCAATTGTGTAATGGGCAACAATCCCTCTTTTATACATGTTTCATTAAAGACGACTGGCAAGGTACTGCGATTAAATTTTTTATTTAATTCATCTTTTGTACGTACAAGTATTTACTTTTCTGGACACAAATTGTGTAAAAAATATCCAAATGTTCAGCATTGCCGAACCATTTCTGTACTTTTAGACATTATCAAAGCTGAATTTTATTTTACTTTTAACTGAATATCTGCACTGTGTTATGTATTTATCTAGAATTATTGGAATCTTTTATTTTTCGAACACGGTCAGCACGTTGTGACCGTGTTCATAGTTGATATTATTATCTCAAAACCACATTCGAAAAAAAGACTCTGTCCTTAACTTTACCTATGAACTGACCGCAAAACAATTCTCAGAATACAGTAATAACACATTCACCACTTTATTACATAAAAACTCACTATTAGAAATACTTGCCACCTCAATTTTAAGAGTGGATATCCACTTAGATATAAAATAGCAGTTATAAAAGATTTCTTAAAGAGAGCACACGAGAATACATCATATCGTCTAATTTTCCTTAAAGAACTCAATAATGTAAAAGAGACACTAGTTAACAATGGTTTTCCTAACAACCTCATCGACTACCACATTAGACTATTTCTTTTCAAAGTATCTTATAACGATACTGAAGAATACAGGCAAAAACAATAACAATAATATTGTCTTTAAAGGCCAAATACATATCAACTGTGAGGAAGACGAATTTTTTCTTAGAAATATCATAAAGAAATACGCAAACCTAGTCGACCGATCAAGAATATTAAATTATCTATTACAAAAAAAATAAAAAGGCTAACCTTATAATAATTATACAAATTCCACTTAAGAAACTGTATTCTTGATCAAATCAACCTCATAAATAAACACATGTGTCAGACTAATACATGCTTCTCCTTAGGTTACAGCTGCCCGACCATAGCTCCATTAGGATTCATTTAAACACACAAAAACCTACCAGGTTCCATCCGAAACGTAGAAGAAGAAAATACAAGCATAATAACCTCATATCCACATCTAAAAAAATAAAAAAATAATGGAATCCCTAATAATAAAAAAGAGTAAAACGCAACACACAATAGAAATAAATATGAACACGGTCAAAATGTTCTGACTGTGTTTGGAAAATAAAACTTTCCTATAACTCTAGATACATACATAACACAGCCCATAAATATAATTGATCTTTCCTCAATTTATAAAGAGGAACGATCAATTAGTTTTTTGTTATACCCTGCCTGGTGGCAAATGTTGCTGGTGGCGCTTGGGGTGTGTCCCGCCTTAGCCACCGAAGCCGTGAGATCACCCCTGGTTGGCGGCTGATGAAGACAGGGTATCGCACGTGATAACACACGTTGTATGTTAATATATATATATATATATATATATATATATATATTAGGTTGGTGGAAAAATAATGACGTAATAATGTCGTTTGTTGACGTTAAAAATACGTCAAAAAACGACATTATTACGACATTATTTTTCCACCAACCTAATATATGTGTGTGTGTGTGTGTGTGTGTGTGTGTGAAAATATAAAGAAAATAGGAAACATGAGAACTCTTACGTGTGTGTGTGTGTATATACACAGACACAAGGTAGAACTCTTATGTAGCGTGTTGGAATCATATTTTTAAATAAATAATTATATATATATATATATATATATATATATATATATATATAGATAGATAGATAGATAGATAGATAGATAGATAGATATGAAACGGTTCGGATCGATAGTTAAATAGATAATTAACATAGACGAAAAAAGATAGATATACATAGATATAAATATACTAGTATAGATAGATAGATAGGTACATAGATAGTTTCGAATCACAATGACGCGAATGTAAAGATATACATGAGCCTCGACACACACACACACACACACTATATATATATATATATATATATATATATATATATATATATATATATATATATATATATATATATATATATGTATGTGTGGGTGTCTTCGTATATGACATGAGCAGAGAAAATAATTAACATCATAGAAATCCCAACCATTTTCGTTTCAACATAATTTCTACTTACGGATATAAATCCTTTGTTTTTTTTTTCTCTACGCGCAAAATCAAGTTATTGGAATTTTTAAATGATAATCTTCGGATTATAATCATTATTATTCTTTTTTTTTTTTTTTTTGCTCTCTTCCTTTTTTTTTTTCTCTCAGTAAATAATCTCATCATTCCAGTTATATTAGGATTTCTATTCTTTTCTCCCCGCCACGCCCCCCCTCTTTTTTATTACTATTATTAATCCTCCTCTCCCCCCTTACTTACTCATCTTTCGTCTTTTTTTCTTGGACATCTCCCATTCAGTAGTAACTGGTGGCTTTCACTTGAGAGCGAGCGACATCGACAATTGATGCAGAGCTCATCTTGCAAATTCAAAATCATCTAAGTGATGACTGGATGGTTTGGGATCTTCATCTGATTTCCCGTAGTGCTATGTTTGTCTGTTTCTATCTATCTATCTATCTATCTATCTATCTATCTATCTATCTATCTATCTATCTATGTTCGTCTGTTTATATCTATCGATGCATATATATATATATATATATATATATATATATATATATATATATATATATATATATATATATATATATCTGTCCTTCCAGATTTATCTATCTGTTCAAAACTATCTATCTATCTATCTATCTATCTATCTATCTATCTATCTATCTATCTCACTCCGACATCTATCTATCTATCTATCTATCTATCTATCTATCTATCTATCTATCTATCTTCGTCTGTTTATATCTATCGATGCACACACACATATATATATATATATATATATATATATATATATATATATATCTGTCCTTCCAGATTTATCTATCTGTTCAGATCTATCTATCTATCTATCTATCTATCTATCTATCAGTTCAGATCTATCTATGTCAGTCTGTTCGGGTCTCTCTCTCTCTCTATCTATCTATTTGTCCGCTTTATTTATCTCTACAGATCTATGTCGATCTCTTCCGATCGATCTATGTCAGTCTATTCATATCTATCTCACTTATCATTGTAAAGTAGAGGGAGTTTGAAATTCTGTTTGCTATTCAAGAATTGAAACGAAAAATCTCAGTCCGTTTGGCCGCGAGTCAAATAATCGCCTCTGTTTCCCGTAATCAAACAGGTCCAGGGCGGATGACATGTCACTGAAATAATAATAATCAATGCACCACTTCAGGTCACATTTTAATGCTTTTTTTCTTCCTTAATCGCTTATTTTCATTGCAAAAAAAATCGTCTATTTTTTTACACTCTTTTCAAATTACTTTCTTCTTTTTCTGTTAAATATTCGTTTCATTTCGTTTTTTGTTTCCTCATTTAGGATTTTTTTCTTTCTACGAAAAGAAAATGCTGGACCTTGTTTATGGTTTTTTTCTCTATTACTATTCAATTTTTTATTCTTTGTTTTATTCTATCTTTTACATTAAACATTGGTTCAAGAATTAAAAAAAAATATTTATTTATGGGCATTTTAAGGAGCAAGAGTGAAGTTTTTCAACCAGAATAAATAAAAATGAAAAAGGAATGTCGTCTGCTTTTTTTACATTATGGCGCAAATCGGTAAATTACTTCTATCCATCATTTGCTTATATATACTTAGCCATAAGTTAAGCAAATAACTGTGATTACATAACCATATTATTTATATCAGGTAGTCAAGTATAACGTTACATTTGGACAGTATAACTTACTCCAGGGATCTCAAAGTATGTTAGGCTATTGATCTCTTCATTAACTCGATAGCTCAGCGACCCCCAGTCTTGAAAAAAAGATAACAATAATATTATTTTATTTAACATTAAAAATACCTTGCCGTTTTTTGTTTCTTCTTCTTCTTCTTCTTCTTCTTCTTCTTCTTCTTCTTCTTCTTCTTCTTCTTCTTCTTCTTCCTCTTCTTCTTCTTCTTCTTCTTCTTCTTCTGTGTGCGGTGTCTTATCAGGGAGGGGGCAATCAAATTCCTACCCTTTGTAACTCTTAGCAATGATTATCTTTTAACTAAACAAAACTCTCCCTGTTGAGATATCCATTTGTACAGGCTTGTTAGGAAGGTGACATAGCTCTCCACAACTTCCTATTTTTTGTAGTTTTTAGCACTGTTTGTCTTTCTACTAACTCTCCCGATCCCTATTTTCCCATTCTTTTACACAGGCCTGTTAGGTATGTGATCATGGCTCTCCACAACTTCCTATCCTTTGTAGCTCTTAGTAATCGTTATGATAAACCGTAAAAATCAAATTAATCTATCGATCAATCATGGATATTAAAATGAGGAATTGGAGTTTTTTTTTATTTATTAGTGCACCAGATTTACAACATATAATTCTGTTTGGTCTTTGTTAGTAAGTTAGTTGACACTTGCGCTACGATCTACTGTTATCTCATATAAATAATGGACCAATCCGTTTAGGCTGTGAGAAAAAAACAGAGGTAAAAGATATATTAGAAAAGCTTTCGCGGATTAATGAGAAAAAGAAGGCTTCCAAAATAAGAAAGGGGTGATAGAGGTGGCGATAACGCTCACATACTTTTAACCTCTGCTGCGATGGAAACCACGTCAATTTTTTTATCATTTCATTTGTACACTCTTACTCGTCGACAGAAAAAAAATGACGTCCTTCTGCTTGAAAACGTAAAAAAAAGTATATTGCAAAAAGAACATAGGAAGTAAAAATTGGGAATTCGGTTGATCTGTTCTGTTCTATCTATTGTAGTCATTTGATCTTATAACAAACAAATATTGCATGTTTTCGTGCGCTGTGAAACGCTTTCGTGGTGACAGGTTTCTCTAATTAAAACGAGATCCAAGAGTTCGCCGAAAACATTTTCTAACCCAAAACCTGTGGAATATGAACCAAAAGAAGATCTTCTTAATAAGTGACAACAAGACATGATAACTATACTCTGAGAGTATCTATCTAGTATGCTGCGTTTTGTTCTAGAGGGTTATTTATACGAATATGTGGCAAATAGATAAATCTAAGTCAGTTTGACTGGCATGTAAATCTCCCAACGTTGTGTGTAGGTGCGTAGCAGTTGATGTGGGTTAGAGAAAGAATTTAAATAAAATGACAGGAGGAATTCAGACCAAAATTTGTAATCATAAGGAAGAGTATGCATGCCCCAACCTATATATATATATATATATATATATATATATATATATATATATATATATATATATATATGAACAAAGACAAAGAGAAAAATTGTCTTAACCGGCGGGTTTCGTCATCTGAACTGTTGGCAAGATAAGTTTTCCTACTGTCTTTAGTCATATTATGCTTAAATTATTTCTGATTAATTATATTTAATTAATTATATTTCAAGTTTTACAGGAGGAAGGTCAACTGATAAAAATCTCCCGAGGATACTATAATACAAAGGACGACCGGCTAACCGGTCGATCGGTTGAACTCTCTTTCTTCGGGCGGGGAGGAACCCGAACGAGGCTACGCCGAAGGGCGGAGTCTCTTTCGGGGAGGTAAACCGACTCTGAACCTGTTTATACGGGTTCAAAGGGTATATTTTTGGCCGAGCCCACGGGCTCGGAGATCTCACGGGCTCGGAGATCCCACGGGCTCGGAGATCTCACGGGCTCGGAGATCCCACGTTAAACCGGCCTTGTGCCACAGGAGGCCCTCGTGGTGGCGGGTGACTAAATACTGTTCACTCTGAAGTCGGGCGACCCGCTGATCGGCTGATCGTTTGAACTCATGGGCTCGGAGATCCCACGGGCTCGGAGATCCCACGTTAAACCGGCCTTGTGCCACATAATGCTCTCGTGGGGGTGAGGTGACTAAACACCGTTCAGCCTAAAGTCTGTAGTGAAGTCCGGCAGGAATCTGTCAGTCAGTTAGAGCGAGCGAATCAGTCAGTCAGTCGAGTCAGAGGCAGTCCGAAACAGAGTCGCTTTCAGACAATTACTACTAAACCTGATTGTTCGTACTAACACTTTCTACTTCTCTGTATATATTCCTGTTTGTAATATATCTGTGTTATTCCATATCCGTGTTCGAGTTCTTCTTTATTGGTTCTACCTTGGACTATCACCGTGGTACAAGAAATCGGACCATAACTGATAGATAGATCGATCTGAACAGATAGATATATCTGAACAGATATATATATATATAGATATATACATAGCTATAAACAGACGAACATAGATAGATAGATAGATAGATAGATAGATAGATAGATAGATAGATAGATAGGTAGGTAGGTAGGTAGATCGGAACAGAAATATACTGATATATACATAGATATAGATAGATAGATATGGAACAGACTGAGACAGACAGATAGATAGATAAGAGCGACATAGAACGATAAGATTAATGTGTGATAGATATATAGATAGATATGAAAACTCTGTGATAGATAGATAGATCTGAAGACAGACCTTAAACATAGAGCTGAAGGGAGAGATCTGAGATAGATAGATAGATATATAGATAGATAGATAGATGTGGAATAGACTGAGATATATAGATAGGTACATAGATATGAAAAAGTCTGTGGTAGATAGATTCATACATACATACATGCATACATACATAGATATGAAGAGATATTGAGATAGATAGATCTGAATAGACTGAAATAATTATATAAACATGAAAATACTGATAGATAGATAGATAGATAGATAGATAGATAGATATGAAGAGTCTGTGATAGAGTGTGATAGCTATGAAGAAACGAAGAGATATATGAAGAGATTGATAAATGGATATGCAGAGATAGATACTTATGAACGAACAGACTGAAATAGCTAGATTAGCAGGTAGATAGGTATAAACAGAATGGTATAGCTGGGTAGATAGATAGATAAGTAACAAACAGATTAGCGAGTTGGCTTGATATGAATATGCTGAGATATAGCGAGATAAGTAGGTAGGTAGAAACAGACGAAATATGAAAAGATTTTCAGAATGATATGGCAAATAATGCAATCTTGTTTTGCTACACACACAGGCAAATACACACCCATTACACACACACACACACACACACATATATATATATATATATGTGTGTGTGTGTGTGTGTATGTGTGTGTGTGCGTTTGTGTGAGTGTACAAAGAGAAGAAGAGAGAGAGAGAGGGAAAGACAGGAGAGCTTGTAAGGCATGTAGCAATTAATCTGCGCACGTCTTTGTCGATTGTTCAAGACAAGCTACATGCATATATACATACATGCATATATGGGCTTTGTGACAGAATGATTTATGGTGAGAAACATATATGGTAAACTGAGGTTCAAATAATAACATCAGAAAGTGTGAAGGCATTCATATACACGCTTACTTATGTACACACACACACACATATATATGTTTTTGTGGAATTGTATGTGCGTGTGCAGACGCGGCTGTGTGTGTGTGTGTGTGTGTGTGTGTGTGTATGTGTAGCGGGTATGCATAAAGTATAAAGCAAGCCAGAGATCAAAGTCAGGTTTTCCGAATTCCTGCAGTGCTCCCTCTCCGTTCTTTGGTATGCTTTGGAAGTTGTTGAGTCGTTTGTCAGGACGTTAGCCATGCATGCAGACCGCGGTATTGCCGCGTGACATACAGTATTGATAGTCACTACATTTACCTTAATCAGGCATATGGACCAAAATTCCTCGGTGCTGAGTGGGCAGGGAATAATTTCTAGCAGAAAGATTGTTTTGCGCCAAAAATTGAAGGCCTGTCTTCCTTCCTGCTTTGAATATTAGCATTCAAAACACTGACTGTCTTCTTAGCCCGAACACCAACCGCTAGTGAAATTAGGATTTAGACATCTTTAATATTGGCAAGCATAAAAAAATCAACTCCAATAGGAGTAGTTTTCCACAATACCACAAACTGCTGCAAAACCAAAACATCAGCCTGAAATCTTGATTTGAAATAACGAAATTATCAGGTGTGTATTACTGATTTCTCAGATCAATGGTTAAAATGGTTTTGCGCCAATGAAGTATTAAACGAGGACAATTATAGCTCTCCACATCTTCCTGCCCCTTGTAGTTCTTAATAAGTTTTGTTTTTGTTATTTCTCCCAAACCTTGCTCAACCATTTACTCAAGCCCATCAAGTATGTTATGCACTGCTTTCTTCTGTCAATTTTTCCCTCATTCTGCCCTCTGAGTATCAGAATTTCCAAGCCCTCCTTCCTCATTACGTGCCCTAGAAATTTTAACTGCCTCTTTCTGATGGCAAGTATAAGTTTACTTTTTGTTTCCATTTTCTTTAAAATTTTGTTGTTTTATTCTCAGCATCTTTGTGTAGAACCACATTTCTCTTGCTTCAAGTCTCTTCTTCATCTTTGGGGAGATTGTCCAACATTCACTGCCATACAGGAGGATAGATATTACGTAGCAGTTCAGTATTCTTTTCTTTGTTTCTCTTGCTTCAAGTCTCTTCTTCATCTTTGGGGAGATTGTCCAACATTCACTGCCATACAGGAGGATAGATATCACGTAACAGTTCAGTATTCTTTTCTTTGTTTCTCTTGCTTCAAGTCTCTTCTTCATCTTTGGGGAGATTGTCCAACATTCACTGCCATACAGGAGGATAGATATCACGTAACAGTTCAGTATTCTTTTCTTTGTTTCTCTTGCTTCAAGTCTCTTCTTCATCTTTGGGGAGATTGTCCAACATTCACTGCCATACAGGAGGATAGATATTACGTAGCAGTTCAGTATTCTTTTCTTTGTTTCTCTTGCTTCAAGTCTCTTCTTCATCTTTGGGGAGATTGTCCAACATTCACTGCCATACAGGAGGATAGATATCACGTAACAGTTCAGTATTCTTTTCTTTGTTTCTCTTGCTTCAAGTCTCTTCTTCATCTTTGGGGAGATTGTCCAACATTCACTGCCATACAGGAGGATAGATATCACGTAGCAGTTCAGTATTCTTTTCTTTGTTTCTCTTGCTTCAAGTCTCTTCTTCATCTTTGGGGAGATTGTCCAACATTCACTGCCATACAGGAGGATAGATATCACGTAACAGTTCAGTATTCTTTTCTTTGTTTCTCTTGCTTCAAGTCTCTTCTTCATCTTTGGGGAGATTGTCCAACATTCACTGCCATACAGGAGGATAGATATTACGTAGCAGTTCAGTATTCTTTTCTTTGTTTCTCTTGCTTCAAGTCTCTTCTTCATCTTTGGGGAGATTGTCCAGCATTCAATGCCATACAGGAGGATAGATATCACGTAACAGTTCAGTATTCTTTTCTTTGTTTCTCTTGCTTCAAGTCTCTTCTTCATCTTTGGGGAGATTGTCCAACATTCACTGCCATACAGGAGGATAGATATTACGTAGCAGTTCAGTATTCTTTTCTTTGTTTCTCTTGCTTCAAGTCTCTTCTTCATCTTTGGGGAGATTGTCCAGCATTCAATGCCATACAGGAGGATAGATATCACGTAACAGTTCAGTATTCTTTTCTTTGTTTCTCTTGCTTCAAGTCTCTTCTTCATCTTTGGGGAGATTGTCCAACATTCACTGCCATACAGGAGGATAGATATTACGTAGCAGTTCAGTATTCTTTTCTTTGTTTCTCTTGCTTCAAGTCTCTTCTTCATCTTTGGGGAGATTGTCCAGCATTCAATGCCATACAGGAGGATAGATATCACGTAACAGTTCAGTATTCTTTTCTTTGTTTCTCTTGCTTCAAGTCTCTTCTTCATCTTTGGGGAGATTGTCCAGCATTCAATGCCATACAGGAGGATAGATATCACGTAACAGTTCAGTATTCTTTTCTTTGTTTCTCTTGCTTCAAGTCTCTTCTTCATCTTTGGGGAGATTGTCCAGCATTCAATGCCATACAGGAGGATAGATATCACGTAACAGTTCAGTATTCTTTTCTTCGTTCTTAGCGAAATTTTTCTGTCTCTTAATACTTTGCGAAGATTTTGGAAGGCATCTTTTGGTCTTCGAATCTCAGTGTCTCATTTTCCGTCTTCCCAGATATCACAAATATCTCGAAAACTAAAACATCAGCCTGGATTCTCGATCTAAAATATCCAAATTGTCAGGTGTGTATTACTGATTTCTAAGATCAATCGTTAAAAATGGCTTCGTGTCAATAAAGTATGTAGGTTTTACTTAGGACCATCTTTCTTTGAATGTCGTTGACTGGCGCTACACAATCACAAACGACTGTTCCAAATAACAAGAACCACATCATTCGAAGACTTTTAAAAACGGAGAAAATTATGACATTCTACGAACAAAATACTTAGAAGAAAAACCCACTCAAGACTGGGAAAAAAGATAACATTTACTTAACTTATGAATTTTATTCTCCAGAAAAATGGAAAATATTTATAAATTTCAAGCATTCAACTATTACTAACTGCTTGGTCAATGAAACCTTAATGTTTCCTTATAAGGAAAAGGCTAAAATTGTCATTAGAATTACATGCACATCCTTCATTCATCTGCGGTGTCTCTTCAGGGCGTAGGCGATCATGGCCCTCCACATCTTCCTGTCCCTTGTAGCTCTTAATAAGTTTTGTTTTTTGTTGTTAATTCTCCCAAACCCTATTCTGTCATCCATTTGCTAAAGTCCATCATGTATGTTACGAACTGTTTTCCTCGGTCTCTTTTTTCCTTCAATCTCTCTTCTGAGTATCAGATTTTCGAAGCCCTCCTTCCTCATTGCCTGCTCCTGAAATTTCAACTGCCTGTTCCTGATGTTACGTATAAATTTTCTTTTTGTTGCCTTTCTTTTTCCAAAGCCTCTTCGTTGCTCACATGTTCGGTCCATAGCATCTTTCTGTAGAACCACAGTTCTGTAGCATCAAGTCTGTTCTGCCATCAGTTTACTCAAGCTCATCAAGTATGCCACGCGCTGCTTTTCTCTGTCCCTCTTTCTCTCAATCTGTCCTGTGAGTAACAGATTTTCCAAGCCCTCCTTCCTCATTACGTGTCCCAAAAATTTCACCTTACTCTTCTCGATATTATATAGGCATTTCCTTTTTGTTTCCATTTTCTCCAAAACCTCGTCGTTGATCACGTGTTCGGCTCATGGTATCCTCAGCATTGTTCTGTAGAAGCATATTTCTATTGCTTCAAGTCACATCTTCATCTTTGAGGAGATTGTCATGGATTCGCTGCCATACAGGAGGCTAAATATGCCTGAACAGTCTAACGAAATCTTTCTGTTTCATAATATCTGCTTAGCTTTAGGAATGTCATTCGAATACGTCTTCGGATTTCAGTGCCACAGTTTCCTTCCTCTGTTAGAACACTTCCAAGATATTTAAATTTATGTACTTGCACGATTTTAGGGTCCCCGACATGTAATTTTAATTTTGGGCTCATCTTTTTTCTGATGACCATGCATTATGTCTTTTTTAGTTTATGCTTAGTCCTTTCTTCTTACTTTCCTTGGCTACCTTCTGTAGAAAGATTTGTAGTTTCGTTGGTTGGATGGTTGGGTTTTATGGCATATCAACCTCTGTCGGTCATTTAATGCCAAATTAAGGTATATATATATATATATATATATATATATATATATATATATATACACACACACACACAGATATATATATATATATATATATATATATATATATATATATATATATATATATATATATATATATATATATATACCTATACATATATTAAATATACAGTACTATTAAACATATAGCTGACAACATTATTGTTTCAAAAACGCATAGCTGGCAACATTATTTTTTTCAAAAAACGTGTAGCTGGCAGCATTATTGTTTCAAAAATGTATAGCTGGCAACATTACTTTTTCCAAAAAACGTATAGCTGGCAACATTATTGTTTCAAAAACATTATCTGAAGCCTTGTTGTTGGACGTAGTTTATCGTGATACCCAGGACGCGGATGTAGTTTATCGTGATACCCAGGACGCGGATGTAGTTTATCGCCATACCCAGGACACATTTGTGGTTTCCTTTCCGTATCTGTAGTCAGCATTGTGTCATCTGCATATTGTATATTGTTATGATTGTGGCCACAAATAATAAATCCTGGTAGGACATCTCGTTCTCTTAAAATTGCCTTGCTGTACAGTTTGAATAAATCCGGTGAGAAGTCACATCCTTGTCTTTTATCCCTTTTTATTTTTGTTTATTTGCTGAAATCATTTTCTATTCGTAAGTAGGCGGTTTTCTGCCAGTATATATTCTTGATTTTTCTAATATCATTCCCGAATATGTCATGGTTGCTGAGCAAATTTTAACCAATAAATTTTAAATGATTAGCATATTTCTATTAGAGAATAATCTTGGATCAAAACACATAAATCACCTGGATTTGATTTTGTTTGCCTTGCAATAGGTTTATTTTGAAAGCCGCTCTCCATGCCCAGTAAAAGTTGTCTTCTTCTAAAATCCAACACATTCGCTCATTGACTTCAGATTAGAGAACATACAAACCTATGCAGACCTATCAATCGCCATATTACGTACACGTGACATCGAGAACATTTAAAATTTGTAAATAACATTATGTTTACGTGGCTCTTCAAAAAATAACCACGGATTATGTCTTTTTGGAGTTTATACTTAGTCCTTTCTTCCCGCTCTCCTTCGCTACGTTCTGTAGGAGGTTTTATAGTTTCCTTTCAGTGTCTGTTATCAATACTGTGTCATCATATCTTATGTCGTTAAGACTGTGGCCGCCAATAATTAATCCTGGTAGGACTACTAGTTCTCTCAAAATTGCCTCGCTGTAAAATTTGAATACATCCGGTGAGAAGTCACATCCTTGTCTTTTATCCCTTTTTATTTTTGTATATTTGCTGAAATCATTTTCTATTCGTATGTAGGCGGTTTTCTGCCAGTATATATTCTTGATTTTTCTAATATCATTCCCGAATATGTCAAGGTTACTGAGCAAATTTTAACCGATAAATGTTAAATGATTAGCATATTTCTATTGGAGAATAATCTTGGATCAGAATACATAAATCACCTGAATTTGATTTCGTTTGCCTTGAAATAGGTTTATCTTGAAAGCTGCTCCCCATTCCTGTAGAAGCTGTCTTCTAAAATCCAACACATTGATTCGTTGATTTCAGATTACAGAACATACAAACCTACACTGATCGATCAGTAGCCATATTACGTATGTGACATCTTCAAACATTTAAAATTCTTAAATAACATTATGTTTACGTGGCAATAAAAGAAATTACAAAGTAAAACTGGAAACTGCTCTCGAAAAGGACCTACAGTCAGTAGTAAATCGGTGAAAGAAATGGCTTATAAATTTTACTGTTCTCCAAAGCAAAACTGTTTTCATTTAATCACCATAGAGGACCATTTCTGCCTCTGCTATCAGTATAGCTGATGCTAACCTCCAGGAGACTGACTCATTGCACCATCTTGAACTCACTTCTTCGACTGACTTGAAGTTGAATGATTATATTGAATCAATTGCTAGTTCAGCTACTAGGAAAGTTGCTTCCTTTTATGTTATGCCTGGCAACTTTTCTCGCTAGAATTAATCTTGCACATTTTAAAATCTACCATTCACACATGCATTGAATACTGTTGTCATATCAGGTCTGGTGTTCCTGCTGTATATCTCGAGTTTCTTGACAAAAATTCAAAGAAGGGTCTGCAATATTTTCGATCCTGACCTGGCATCTCGACTTCAGTGACTTTCTCGCCGACGTGACGGGGGTTTCCATCTCTCTTTTCTATAAATATTTCCATGGCAATTGTCCTGATGGTCTATCCTCTTTGTTACCTCGACTGCATTAATTTAAGCATGCTACTAGATTGGCAAGTAGGTCTCATCCATCATTTCACTGTTGAAATAACTAGATGCAACCGCAAGTTCTGTTCTGATAGTTTCTTCTTCTCGCACTTCTTGTCTGTGACACTCTCTGCCGATTCCCCACTTCCCTGACGCATACATTATTTAAAAATTTAAATGCAGCACTAATGTCCATCTTATGCATTCTTGAATCTGTTCTTTTATTGTCCTTTCTCCCCAAAAAAGTCTTCTAATTCTCTTTCACTCCCAGTAACCGTTTGCGTCCTAGCGGCATTATCATCTTGCTTGGGGTGAAGTAATTACAAAAACGTAGAACGCGTCGTATCTAAAAGAAAATTTTGAGGTAGGAATGTTCAGAAGGATGCGAACCAATGGAATTCGATTCTTTTGAGCTAAAAATATTAAATGGACGGTCAAAAACATCGAGGAATTGTTTCATATTTTATTAAGGATAGTTTATTTTACTATTACTTTTAAAATACTTACATTTTCTTAACATACTGAAATGAATATTTAACCTACTTCATAAATCTTCTCTCCCTCTTCGAACCGATATCTTGTTAAACCGGCTCCCAAGGGGATGCTTCCCAGATCACAACAATCTTAAACTATTCATGTCTAGTATCATCCGCTACATATCTCCATAAACTGAGCCTCTTACCTCTTACTCTGTAACCCTCTAACTCGAGTGGCTCTTGGGCCTTGTACAGGATGAATATTAGATTAATATCTATATATATATAGTTTTAAGATATGTTGTAAATATAGGTTAAAGTGCTTAATGTCAGGAATAGTCTATATGAAAATATAAAAGTAGGTAAACACTGAGCGGCGAAAGTCTGTTTCATGCTCGAACGAAATCTTCAGGCCGTGTGTATTGTCTCAACTGTTTATATATACTGCCAAATGGTAGGAATAGTAGGTTCTAACTATTTTATCGTCCTAAAGGTTATTGAGTTAGCAGTAACGGTGATGTTTCAAATTATTCTAGAGGCCATTTATTAAAAATAATCATGCATCTGAATTCGGTTATTCGCAGGTGTTTTGTAGTCGTGTTCGTAAACTTTTTATTCATTATTTATTATTAATCAATAAATTGTGGTTAAATATTATGATTACATTTACTTGTGTTTATGTGTGCTTTCGTAATTTGCTATTTATTTAGTATTATTTATAAATCATTGCAAGTTAGTTGTTCACTGGGGCAAGAAATGGAACCATATTCGACTATAACTGTTAAATAAACAATCCCCTTTGTGCCGTGAGGGAGGTGCCAAGGGTGTGAGCTTTTCCATCACGCAGGGTTATCCACCAAGATGAAATTCACGTGAATGGTCTCATCAAAGTGTCTTTGATACACGGCCATCACCACTAACGCCAGCAGAGGAGGGAGAGATGATGTCGATCTTAATGCGAGCGGGTGTCGACAACAGCAACAACAACAACAACAATATATATATATATATATATATATATATATATATATATATATATATATATATATATATATAAACCCACGAGCGCTTAGCCTTGGAGCGGGTAGAATGGAGATCAACGTGTTTTATTGGACTCATCATTTTCCACTCAGCTTATATGAATCGTCTTCAAGAATCGAGAACAAGATCTAAAAGGTCAGCAAATCTAACAGTGATATCCCACAATCCTTACTCTTGCTCCATATGCGGCCTCTTTTGTAAATCACAAGCGGGTCTTAAGTGCCACTTAAGATTATCGCACAAAATTTCATAACTGAATCAATTAAGCTGTCAGATCCTCATACGTCGAAACCATTATATAAACAACGAATGTCTATTATGTTTTATCATGAGCCTTTCCAAGCGTCGTATAATGGCTTCAGTTTCAAGAGAAATTAGACAGAAACTGTCCAACATTTGATTATTTTTTATTATGTTACTCGTCGATCTAAGCTTCCAGATCACATGAGCCATCGTCAGAGTGGTTATATGGACATCACAGCAGAGATGTTCACCATCAAAGATGACATTTTGTTTAGTTTACATGGAAGTTTCCTAAGCGTCGATAACGGTCGGGGAATAGCAGAGGCAGATCGTAAGTTCGTAAATGGGTCTATGACGTCGTACATAACCACGTAGAGAAAGAAATGTTACCAAATGTTATACGACGCCTGTAAAGGTGCATGATAAAACATAATAGACATTCGTTGTCTGATATATTTAAGAATATATATATATATATATATATATATATATATATATATATATATATATATATATATATATATCAGTCTGCTTCTAACCTAAATTCATCCAAGTAAATAAATAAACAAACCAATCCCGATAAAGTTATCGCTAGAAAATACAAATAAAAATAATCAACCAAAATAAATACATTTTAAAAACTGTTTCTGCCAAAATAATAGTTAGAATAAACTACTACAATCAACCCCAAAATCGAATAAATAGATTTAATTATATTCTCAAACCAAAAGAAAACTATTAAATAAGTGATATAAACAAATTTTTACTACGTTAATAAAAACACCGATTAAATAAATAAATAAATAAATAAAATAAGAAACAAAAAATAAAAACAAGCAAAATAATTTAACCCAAATAAATTAATAAACGACTTCCAGTAAAACAACCGCCATAATAGACTTCCCACAATGCACCACTGACCCGTATATATATAAATAGTCGAGAAAAATAACAGCACATGTTGCCTGACGATTGCATCTAGCATGAAACAGACTGTTGCCTCTAAGTGTTGACTTCTATGTTCACTTTTATATTTACACACGCTCTATCTCTGATATTGATTACTTTATCCCATAAATATAGCACACCTTACGACTATATTTCTTCATATATATATATATATATATATATATATATATATATATATATATGTGTGTCTGTGTGTCTGTGTGTGTTTAGAGGTACAAAATTTATATACAGTTTTAAAAACTAGGAATTTATTGATTTTAATTTTATTAGTCTCTAAGGCCCTTTCAACCAACATCTTATCAGACCATTAATTAACGAAAAGAACAGTAACGAAAATAAAGAGCAAAAAAAGGGGGGAACACGCTAAAATAACAAACAAGTGTATATACCTGTAACGAGGGGAGGGAAAATAACGTGTAAATAAATTAGCGAGGGACAGTTAAAATAAAATATCCCCCAACAGATTAAGGGACTTTACAAGTTCTTTCTGTCGGCAGAGAAAAGGTTTCCTTAATCCGATACAGACTGATTCCAAAATCTTCAAATGATTTTTGGAACCAGCCGTATGAATGATTTTAAACCACTCTTTTTTATACGACTTGGCACAGGCTATATTCTCAAGTAAGTAATGAGCAATAGCCGATTCCATATTTATGGGGGGAAGATAACACATTTTCTCAATCTTATCAAGTCGTAATTTGGAAGGTACATGCTGGTTGATTCTAGTTTCCAAATGCAAGGTTGTACGCCCTACATAACCAGCAGCACACTGGCAATTAAACTCATATACTAAATTACTCAATTTGATGTCGGGCAATTCATCCTTGCGAAACGACGGAAACACAGACCTAGTTCGAAAAATGCAACGTAATGCAACAGATGGAAAACAACCAGAAACCGACTTGCTAACCTGCTTTGGCCCCTATCCCCAATCCAGGGAATTTTCAAATACACCGGACATTTAGAAGGCCCCTGCGCTTTAGGGAACTTACTAATAATATAGTCAATAAGGGCCTCCGGATAGCCATTACTAAGGAAAATCTCCCTAATGTTCTCAAATTCACGGTCCAATCTAATAGGAAAACAAATTTTAAGCGCTCTGTACACCAAGGTTTTAACAAGATTGATTTTCCTTGATGTAGGTGCAAACGAACGCAAATTCAAATAGAGGCCCGTAAAGGTGGGTTTGCGATAAATACTTGTAAGAAAAACCCCTCTAGTACGCCATATTTGGACGTTTTAGTTGAGCACTTTATCCCATAAATATAGATCACTTTTTAAGACTATATTTCTTCATATATATATATATATATATTACGGCGTTAAAAACATGAATATTTTTACATTGGACCATGATGTTATTAAAATAAAATACCAGCCGACCGGTTTCGCCCCCTCTCTTCAGAGCTGTAAACGGGGGAAAATTATGAACAAGGAGAAAAAAAAAAAAAAAAAAAAAAATATATATATATATATGGGTGACGTGAATGAACGGAAGGGAAGTTGTTACACCTAAAGATGCTAGAGACCCAGAAGAGCAAGCCCAAGCAAACAATCTCTCTGTTTACAAAGAGAAGGTCGCCCAGACTTGATAAACAATGTAAAAATATTCATGTTTTTAACGCCGTAATAAAGTTTTGTACCACAAAAAATATCTTTAAATATTTTAAAAATAGGTACACCTCTGATTCAATTAAAAAATTGAATAAAATTATATACATTAGGTCCAGAATTGAAAAACTGAAGGCAGAAATAGTATTTTTACAATCCTGCCTTCAAAACCAAGTCTGTCCTACGTTCATTTCTTTTCGGATTAGGCGGGCTAGGTTGATGTCTGGTTGGAAGATGGAGAGGGCTTTTATTAAAGACTTTCTCTTGCAAGCTTCCAACCAGCGTTTGGACCTTATGGGAAAATATAGGAGGATATGGCGTGAAACTAGGAATATTTTGAGGTTTTTTGATATGGTCCGTTTCTCCCGTTATGTTGGTCAGGTAGTTGCACGCTGTCGTTCGAAGACAACGTGCTGCTATCATAGCAAATTAAAACATCTTATTTTCAAAAGATTTGGCTGCGCGGTTGAACCAAATTTGACTAATGTAATTAATTTATCATCATATAGTCCTTCTGAGCTAGAGCTTACTATTTTGGCACATGGCCTAGACTTCAAAATTCCGCCTGTTTCTCTTAATAGAGAACAGATTTTTTCGGAATTTGAGGTTCTTTATGCTCAGCTTAGTAAGCTTCCACCGCTTTCTGTGAGTAAATCCAGTGACTTCCGAGCAAAATTGAATGACTTAGCTCATTCATATGCAAGCTCTCCAATTTCCTCCTCTGAATTTAAATGGAGTAGGGAGCATCACAGGATCATTAAGTCCCTAAAGAATAATCACTCTCTGGTCATTACCAGACCAGATAAGGGTTCTGGTGTTGTGCTTATGGACCGCCAGGATTATGTGACTAAAATGTTACATATACTTAATGATCCTTCTAAGTTTCAGCGTCTTGGTCACGTTGATACCCATGATAACACGTTAACTTCTGAAATTCGTTTTCAGAAGCGTCTCCTTAAATGGGTAAAAAGTGGTGTTCTCTCTTCTGAAATATCTGAGGAATTGAGACCGTCTGGCTCGATTCGACCCCGTCTTTATGGATTACCTAAAATTCATAAGGAGGGTGTTCCGTTGAGACCCATATTATCTATGATTGGGTCCTCTCAACATAAAGTCGCTAAGTGGCTAACTATAATGCTGGAACCAGTGTTGCAGCATTATAGCTCCTTTTGTATCAAAGATTCCTTCTCGTTCTCTGAATCTATTAGGAATCTTGAGACCACTGATGGATTTATGTGTTCCTTTGATATCTGTAGCCTCTTCACTTGCGTTCCATTGTCGGAGACTATAGATATTTGCAGTGATTTGCTATATCGTAGTCATTTGACACCTCCGACAATACCTGAAGATGTTTTTATTGAACTCATGAAATTTGCTACCATGTCTGTCGATTTTAGTTTTGATAATATTATGTATCGACAGATTGATGGTGTTGCTATGGGTTCCCCTTTGGGTCCTGTTTTAGCTAACATTTTTGTGGGTTTCTATGAACAGAGTTTGTTTACAGATTCCTCTAAGCCCACTGTTTACTTCCGGTACGTTGATGACACTTTTTGTGTGTTTCGTAATGAATTCGAGGTAGACAAATTTTTCTCCCTACTAAATAGTGTTCATCCTGCCCTTAAATATACAGTAGAGAAGGAAGAGGATAACACTTTACCCTTCCTTGATGTTCTAGTTCGTAGAACACCTTCCTTATATACTACTACAGTTTATAGGAAGTCTACTTTCACGGGTCTTTACACTCGTTGGGATTCCTTTTGTCCCAAACAGCAAAAGATTAATTTAATTAAGTCTTTGACCCATAGGGCATTGAGGATTTGCTCAGATGACACTTTGAAAGATGAGATTAAGTTTTTAACTCACATCTTTACTAGTAACGGTTATCCTTATGATATCGTTCAAATGGTTATTCGTCAAAAGTTGGTGGACTTTAATAAAGTAAAACCAGTGCTTGTTAAAAAATGTCCCGTGTATTTACGAGTTCCATATTTTGGGGGGGATAGCGAAATGTTGGCTAAGCAAATTTCATCGAGTTCTAATCAATGCTATTTTGCAGCGAATGTACGTGTTGTGTTTAAAACAAGATCTGTTCTTCCATCCATGAGTAAGGATGTTTTACCTCCTCATCATATTAATTCTGTAATTTACAAATTTAAATGTAGTTGCGGTGCCGACTACATAGGTAGAACTACACAACGCTTGGATGTTAGAATCAAGCAACACGTGCCTGCTAAAATTTATAATAAAAATTTTTCGATTGGTGATACCGTTCGAAACACATACGGGTCATCTATAGCGGATCATCTCATAAATAGTCCTGGTTGTGCGGTGGACTTCAGTGTGAATTGGTTTTCTGTGGTGTCCACTTCGCACTCGTTGTTCCATCTGAAGGTGTTGGAGACGCTGTTTATCAAGTCTGGGCGACCTTCTCTTTGTAAACAGAGAGATTGTTTGCTTGGGCTTGCTCTTCTGGGTCTCTAGCATCTTTAGGTGTAACAACTTCCCTTCCGTTCATTCACGTCACCCATATATATATATATATATTTTTTTTTTTTTTTTTTTTTTTCTCCTTGTTCATAATTTTCCCCCGTTTACAGCTCTGAAGAGAGGGGGCGAAACCGGTCGGCTGGTATTTTATTTTAATAACATCATGGTCCAATGTAAAAATATTCATGTTTTTAACGCCGTAATAAAGTTTTGTACCACAAAAAATATCTTTAAATATATATATATATATATATATATATATATATATATATATATATGGGAATGTATATAAAATGATTATTTGTGCTTTCAGTTTTTTAACTGAGAACTCACACGATTGCCAGCTGCAAGAGTCAAACTTAAATTTGATAGTGTGGGCATATAAATCAGTGCTCATAAAATTATAAAAAACATTATGTAATTAATACAAACATTCTTAAGTGAAGTCCAGACGTATAAGGAATCATAAAACTCCGAGCCAACCTCTGATGAATACTGTAAATTTATATTACTTCTGATTCTTATATATATATATCAAAGGAAGAACTTAACGCATCATCGAAAACTCGATTATAAATTATAATTTATTTCGAGAAGTAAGATTTTAATACTTATCTCACCAGACAGAATTTACAAATGGTTTAATTCTGCAAAATGGTTTAAATTTGTCCAGACGATATTTCATTAATTTATAATCGAGTTTTCGATGGCGCGTTAAGTTTTTCCTTTCATGTATATCATATTGCCCTGTATACTCTACAGTGACCTCTTTTCTTTCTAATATTTTATATTAAAAAGACTTACTTGGATTATCCTTTCCTCTGACGGATTTGATATTCTCTTTCTCTCTCTCTCTCTCTCTCTCTCTCTCTCTCTCTCTATATATATATATATATATATATATATATATATATATGTGTGTGTGTGTGTGTGTGTGTGTGTATGTTTGTGTGTGTGTATTACGGGAAATGGATTACCGTGAATATGTTGTTTATTTTAGTCGCATTTATTTATGATAGTACTTCTGAAATGTATTTATTTATACGAGTTTAAATTTCCTTTACGATTTATATGCGTCTTAGTCACATCTTATATATTTATATTAGGTTGGTGCAAAAATAATGACGTAATAATGTCGTTTTTTGACATTAAAAATTACGTCAAAAACGACATTATTACGTCATTATTTTTGTACCAACCTAGTACATGTTTCAGTGACATCCGTTCTTTATACTAGTCTAGATACATCTGTTGTTTATTTATATAAGTTTTAGCAGCATCTGTTGTTTATTTATACGTGTTTCAGTGTAACATCTGTTTGCAATTTATACGAGTCTTAGTCACATCTGTTGTATATTTATATATGTCTCAATGGCACCTGTTGTTTGTACGTGTCTTGGTCACATCTGTTGTTTATTTATACGTGTTTCATTGAAATATGTTGTATAATTGTATGTGTCTCAGTCACACATGTTGATTTTATGTTTCTAAGTAAGGCCACTAACATAAATAACTGCCGTAGAACGATCTTATGACGTGGGTATAAGATAGATTCACAGATACTATTGTTGAATTATAGGGTCCAAGTGGTTCAGGTTTGATCAGCTGACGGTTATTTACATAAGGGAAAAAAGACAATCCTTAATGACGCTATATATTTTAATCTTACTCCCTGTGCAAGGCAATAAAGCCACTAAGGCACAAAAAGGTTACTGAGTGCGAAAGAATAGGAAGAAAAGAGAAACATTATGTAGGAGTAGGAACAATAGAAAAGTAATCAGGACGACAGTCAATAACGATTGACATTGTATTTGAATATATGAAGATCAAAGTTGACTAGAAAGCATGAAGCCAGAAGAGAGTTCCACAAGTGAGAAGTGCGAGAAAAGAAACTGTTAGCATAGATTTTAGAGTAACATCTAACCAATTAAACTCTGAATTGATGAGCCTATATTGTCAATCTAGTACTCGGCTTACATCCATTAAGTCTAGGTACCATAGCGATGAGCTCACGCCAACAATTACCATGAAAATATTTATCGAAAAAACACAGGGAGGCAACATTAGAGCAATGGGAGAGTAAGTGAAGCTGAGATGCCAGATCAGGACCAAAAATATTATTGATTCTTCTTTAGATTTTATCAAGAATTTCTAGCTATATAGCAGGAGTCCCATAGCCATGCCCCGTGTTTTTGGACCTTAACATGTGGAGAGTTTATCAGTCAGAACTTTCTTTGAGAGGGAAAACAATTTCTGTGATATTCTGTCTGTAATGAGGTCATCTTGGTACACAGCTCAAATGTCTCGATCACCTATATATATATATATATATATATATATATATATATATATATGTTTGAATAAAAACGGAGCGAAATGAAAAGAAATTTACACATTTTTGACGGGCCGTCAAAAATGTGTAAATTTCCTTTCATTTTTCATTTCAACCTTTGGAAGTAAAGTCTGATGATCCAGAGCCCTTTTAAGGGGGTTGTGGTGAAATAACTTATTACATGGAACCTTAAAGTGGTCTGTTTTTATTCAAACATATCTGCTCTGAACTTACATTGAGCTCTCTGGATATCATCCTCCTTGGGTCTACGCATACGGATTACCTAGTTTTGCATAAACTATATATATATATATATATATATATATATATATATATATATATATATATATATATGTATATAGGTGAGTTTTCCAAGCTATTGTACGAAGATTCTGAAAGACTTGGATGAGTTTAGCCGTTAAATTCATCCAAGTCTTTCTGAATTCTCTGCAATGTCCTCAGATTGAGATACAAACAATCTTAAGTGTTTGTATAGGAGCTTCCGGCATTAACGCCAAACAGTGCAGCATACCGTTTCCAAGTTTCTGGTGGAGTGAATTCCGTCATGGTGCTCTTTCTCTCACAGACGGTACCCAACTGAACCTACTATACTGTACAGTCAACAAAATAAAAAAAACAACGCGCATGCGCGAAATCAAAAATATGAAATGGCGACAGTTTACCCATCACACCCTATAGTTGAATGAGCTATGTTGACATAAGTTTATTTATAGGGGTGATGTCTATTAAGCGGCAGATATCTGTAATCCGGCAGTGGACCAGTGCCCGGTTAAACAGGTTGAACTGTATTCTCTAAAGTGATCAAGAAAAATAGAATGTAAGAGAGATGAAGTTATATATAGATTTGTTTGTTCAGCATTTAATAAGTAATGAAAAAAATATCACATAGATGTAAAAAGATTGAGTTGTATGAGAAAACAGACCTGTCGGTTGTGGGCAGACTATGGCTTGTTTGCAGCGACAGGCATCAACATTTGTACAAGAAAACAACCACATAAGAAACAGTGAATGGCAAAAAAAAAAACAAAACAAAACAAAAAAACCGCAAAAAACAAAAGGAGAAAAAAATATGGAAGCGATATATCAGTATGTCAAAACGATGAAATGGCGGGGAGACGGAAAAGGGTTAAAGGCGTAAATAATTGAATGGATGGGAGAGGGTAAAGACTAAAGCAGACAAACAAAAAAAAAATTAAAAAAAGATGAAGATGTGGGGTGTGGAATGGAAGAGAGCAAGCAAAATCATTTAACGTTTATGTGCGTATACTAAGCAATATATATATATATATATATATATATATATATATATATATTAGTATACGCACATAAACGTTAAATGATTTTTCTTACTTGCTCTTCCATTCCACACCCCACATCTTCATCTTTTTTTTATTTTTAATATAAATATATATATATATATATATATATATATATATATATATATATATATATATATATATATATATATATATATATATATATCAGTTTATATATATATAATAGTATAAAAGAAATATGTATATACATGTTCATTTGCCTGGTGTGACTATCGCATGTGAACATCAACAGTCAAATGCGTAAAGATATATATATATATATATATATATATATATACATACATACATATATATATATATATATATATATATATATATATATATATATATATATATATATATATATATATATATATATATATATGTGCAAAGAAATATATATGAATATATATTACACATACAGTAGCGGCCATAATATACGGAAACAACAAAGACATAAATATGTGTATTACTTAAAAAGTAATGCATGATTAACAATGAAATTTTTACCAAATAAAGATTAGGGTGTAATGCATAAATTTTATACAAAGTTACAAAAATTAACATAATTGTTTTTTTTTAAATAAAGATTAAATGGAACAAAGGAAATAAGCTACTGGACAAAAGTTAAGGAACGATGTTAATAATTTGTATAAACTTTTAATTTACATTGTTAAAAAACTCGATGGAGCTTTTCAACAATAAGTCAAAGATCATTTATCATTAGGACTTTATTTTTAAGCAATATGGCAAATTCTACAGGCAAAACTCTCTCTTTTGAAGAAAAAAACTTATTATTGCTATGAAGAAAAAAAGTCAATTTCAGAAATTTCTGATATTGTTCATAGGTCTAAAAGTGTCGTTCATCGTGTAATTAGCAGGTATAAAACTGATAAAACGTTAGATGCAAAACCAAAAACCAGCAGACCTCCAAAAACATCGCAAAGAGAAGATCGAAGAATTGTTAGAATATCTACAAAAAACCGTTTTGAAACTGCTACATCAATTGCCCGTAAATTTAATGAACAGACAGATATAATCTCAAGGAAAACGGTTGCTCGCAGGTTAAAAAATGAAGGATTGCATGACCGTATTGCATCTTCGAAGCCCATCATTTCAAAGCGAAACCAAAGGGCACGCCTGGAGTATGCGAGAGAACATGTTGTTTGGATTGACGCACAATGGGATACAGTTCATTTCAGTGACGAGTCCAAGTTTACTATATTTGGTTCTGAGGGCAAAACTTAGGTAAGCCGTAGAACAGGTGAAAGACTGTCTTCTCAATGTGTCAAGAAAACTGCTAAATTTGTTGGTGGCAGTGTGATGGTGTGGGGAATGATTTCATCTGCAGGAGTGGGCCCTATCATCCGCATACATGGCAAGATCAATGCTGAGATTTGCAAAAGACTTTTTCAGAAGCATGTGGTAGCAAGATTACACCATAATCTTTATGAATCTCCTATTTTCATGCAGGACAATGCACCTTGCCACAAGGCTCAGAAGGTTATGGCTTTATTTGAAGAAGAAGGAATCGCCCTAATGAAGTGGCCAGCCCAGAGACCCGACCTGAATCCAATAGAAAATGTTTGGAAGATAATTGGGAAAAGGGCTCAGAAAAGAAACCCGAAAAGCCAGGATCACCTATGGGAGTTATTGAAAGACGAATGGGAGGGAATTTCTGCTGGTTTTTGCAAGAAATTAATTAGATCATGTGGTCGACGATGCAGAGAAGTCATTGAAAATAAGGGGATGTTTGCCAAATATTAAATTTTGTTGATATTTTGTTTACAATCAAGTATTAATAAGATCGTTCCTTAACTTTTGTCTATTAGCTTATTTCCTTTGTTCCATTTAATCTTTATCTAAAAAAAAAAGACAAACTATTATGTAAATTTTTGTAACTTTGTATAATATTTATGCATTACACCCTAATCTTTATTCGGTAAAAATTTCATTGCTATATGCTATATGCTATATATCGTCAGGACTTAACTTCAAAGTTTAATTATATATATATATATATATATATATATATATATATATATATATATATATATATATATATATATATATATATTAGGTTGGTGCAAAAATAATCTCGTTTTCTCACATATGTTACTTTTATATATGATTTCTGAATTAATTCATTGATATATATAGCCATGTTATATATTATTTGAAGGGCGTTTTTCGCTCTATCGAATCGTGTTATTCGTTACCGTTCTCAATTTCTTCATTCATTTTTTTGCAGACTTTTCGACAGCATGAACAAAATTCAAATCCGCACGATTTTCTTGTTCCAGTTCAAACTAGGCCGCAAAGCTGCCGAGACAGCTCGTGATATCAATGATGCGTTTGGTCCAGGAACCACTAACGAACGTGTGGCACAACGGTGGTTCAAGAAATTTCGCAATGGTGACGAGAGCCTCGAAGATGAAGACGGTCGCGGCCGGCCGACTGCGGTTGATAACGAACATTTGAAAGCCTTAATTGAAGCCGATCCTCGCAAAACCACACGAGAAGTTGCTGTTGAACCCGAGGTCGACCACTCAACAGTCGTTCGGCATTTAAAGCAAACAGGGAAGTCAAAAAAGTTGCATAAATGGGTGAACGATAAGCATAAAAATCGTCAAAAAACGACATTAAAACCTAATATATATATATATATATATATATATATATATATATATATATATATATAATATCTTACATTAATTGCACATCTCCAAGTTTCATGCCGAAGTAACTGAGACTATAAGCTATTATGAATTTGTATGCAACCACTCGCTCGTATACCTACAAGTATTTACTCATACGTATATATATATATATATATATATATATATATATATATATATATATATATATATATATATAATTACATACAATAGAAATTCAAAGACACCACATTTCCATGATATGTAATTTATTTTTATAAGCTCTAATAAATACATTAAGCTCTCTTTGTGTTTCAGATTTAATGTCTTATATTATTAGGATTCACCTAGATTATTTACTCTCGATGTTTACCTATATATATATATATATATATATATATATATATATATATATATATATATAGAGAGAGAGAGAGAGAGAGAGAGAGAGAGAGATTATTTACCCACGATGTTTACCTATATATATATATATATATATGTTGAAATATTTTTCAACCAGGTGAGTAATATATGTATAACTCTAAGGGCCCACTCACTTCAATCACTCTCTTCCTCTCAGCCCCCCCCCATCTCTCTCTCTCTCTCTCTATATATATATATATATATATATATATATATATGCTTGTGTGTGTGTGTGTGTGTATGCAAACAAACGAAATGTGTATATGCCTGTGTGTGTACCTTCTTGTATGTGTTCTTCTCGGAAATGATTTTTTGATTTATGCGTGTGTGTCTGTGTCGGTCTCTTTGTGTGAATGTGCTCGTTGGCGCGCTCGTGTGCCTGTTTGAGCATGTGCGCGTCTGTGTGCATGTATAAATTTAACCTCATAAAAAAAAGAAAAAAAAGAAAAAAAAAAGGAAAAAGAAACGATTTATATTTTTAGATTTCACATCTCTCCAGAAAAAAAAAATTCAAGAACCGGAGACGCTGGAGTGAAACAAATCGGTCCCTCTAACGCAGCCAGGGTTCGAACTATTGACCTCGGAAATGTAACAAGATACGTGTTGAGTTTTGCAACCGGGCCTCCGTGTTCTTCAAGTGTCCCAAATACCTGGAGTAACAGAAAATAAAGGAATGAAAGCCTTGCAGATTTTTTTCAGGTCCGCCCCACTTCAAAAAAAAAAAAAAAAAAAAAAAATTGTTTGTTTAGTCTTATTTTGGACCATAAATTTTGAAACGTGCCGTTAAAAAGTATGGCCGGTTTGATAACATTCAACGTGTAATGAAACGGTGGAGGGTTAAACTGCAAAGAAACAAACACCCCCACCTCACAACCCCCCACCAAAAAAAAAACCCGCACATTTATTCCCCCTCGTGGTCATCGTCGTGGTTGTCGTTGCCGCCATCTTCGTCATCGTCGATTTTCCTCTCTCCATATCTATCTATGTAACGCTATTCTATATCTATCCGTCTATCTCTTTCAATTCAATTTATTTATATATTTATATCTATCTATCTATCTATCTATCTATCTATCTCATTCTGTTCATTATCTATCTATCTATCTATCTATCTATCTATCTATCTATCTATCTATCTATCTCATTCTGTTCATTATCTATCTATCTATCTATCTATCTATCTATCTATCTATCTATCTATCTATCTATCTCATTCTGTTCATTATCTATCTATCTATCTATCTATCTATCTATCTATCTATCTATCTATCTATCTATCTATGTGTATTACCGCCTTGAGCACTATTACTGTTTAGACCTGATGCATAAATTTAACGATTATTTATTTGCTTGCCTGCGTATGCACACCAGTACACGCGTACACGCCTGCTTATATTTGATCATTTCATTTATCCACTCTACAACTATCTATCTATCTATCTATCTATCTATCTATCTATCTATCTGTGCACAGAAATCAACACTGAAGTGTTAATGACAATTGCACACCTTTTTCGATTATTTGCCTGTCTCAGTCTATTCATATCTATGTATAGATGGATGTACTTATGTATCTATCTATGTATATTCATATCTATCTATCTATCTATCTATCTATCTATCTATCTATCTATCTATCTGAGCACAGGAATCAACACTGAAGTGTTAATGACAATTGCACACCTTTTTCGATTATATATACACACAAGAGCCTCAAGTTATGCTTATATCCTGCGTAAAACGGACCATATGACCATGTCAAATATCTCTGCCTTTATCTCTGCCTTTATCTCTGCCTCTCTCTCTGCATATATATATATATATATATATATATATATATATATATATATATATATATATATATTTTGAACAATAAAAAAAAAATTAAAAAATTAAAATCTTCAGACACACTGGGTTGTAGATTAATATTCTTTCGTTTTTTTTATTATTATTCTCTTTAGATTCCTCGACTAGTTTCGGCCGAAATGGCCATCACCGGGAGGAGAAATATGTATATATATGTATCTATTTATGTAATATATATATATATATATATATATATATATATATATATATATATATATATATAAACATAACATATATATATTTATGTATTTATGTAGTATATATATATATATATATCTGTATATTATGTGTATATGTATATATATATATATATATATATATATATATATATATATATATATGTGTGTGTGTGTGTGTGTGTGTGTGTGTGTGTGTGTGTGTGTGAACTTATTTCAGCCCTTCATGAGTTTCCAATCCTTAGCTATAATTAATTAATAATGATCATGTCCTTTTCGTTTCTGATCGATTTCATCACGAATCTTCTTAACATCTTGGAGAGTAATTATACATTCTTATTGCTTAAAGTACAATCATGTAGTGCTATAAAAACCTTGGAGAATTCCATTAAGATATCTTTAATCATTTCTAAGATATAATCGTTCAGATTTCAATCTAACAACTGAACAATTTTGCTGTTACACGTGGGTGATATCTGCACATATTGAATATTGAAATTGAAAAATAGTGTTCGATAAAAAATCCAACGCTATTTTTATTAATATAAACGATATATTTGAGGTGACAGAGATTCGAATCTTTCGAAGGTACAAACTTTCTTAAAGAGGAGCTCTCTTTCTAGCCCGGTTCACACTCCTCCACTATCTTTTCAAAAAGAATTTGGGATTTACCACTTGCTTCCTGTTGAGGATTGGGTTTCAGGCTCCTTATAAAGATAATTTCAACTCTATACTTCTAACGTCTCCGCCTAAACCTTTATTTACTAATTATCTATCTCCTCAATCAAG